>PNEQ01124169.1:0-35465 GCA_003012365.1 Medauroidea extradentata | reverse complement strand
AAGGAGAGAGACCCATATTCCTCGGTTCATTCACGCCACTTTAAGAAGAGGGACCCATACTCCTCGAGGTCATAACGCCGCTTTAAGAAGAGAGACCCATATTCCTCGGCTCCTTCACGCCTCTTTATGAAGAGGGGCCCATACTCCTCGAGGTCATATCGCCGCTTTAAGAAGAGAGACCCATATTCCTCGGCTCCTTCACGCCTCTTTAAGAAGAGGGACCCATACTCCTCGAGGTCATATCGCCGCTTTAAGGAGAGAGACCCATATTCCTCGGCTCCTTCACGCCTCTTTAAGAAGAGGGACCCATACTCCTCGAGGTAATCTCACCACTTTATTGAGAGAGATCATATTCTCGAGGTGATCTCACCACTTTATTGAGAGAGGCCATATTCTCGAGGTCATATCGCCGCTTTACGAAGAGAGACCCATATTTCTCGGGGCCTTCACGCCTCTTTAAAAAGAGCGACCCATACTCATCGAGGTCATCTCACCGCTTTATTGAGTGAGGATATATTCTCAAAGTCATTTTGCCATTTTAAGGAAAGAGACCAAACTCTTCGAGGTCATCGCACCACTTTTAGAAGAGAGATCTAAACTCCTTAATGTTATCTCACCAGTTTATGGAGAGAGGCCCATAGTACACAAAGTCATTTTATTAGTTTAAAGAGAAATATTCGTACTCCATGTGGTCAACTAGCCCATTTAAGGAGAGACCAATACTCCTTGGGGTCACCTAGCTGTTTTAAGTAGGAAGATACATTTTCCTGTGTGTCATCTCGCCGCTTTAAGAGTTATCTAGCAGTTTTAAGAAGAGAGGCACATATTCTTCGGGGCCTTCACGAAGCTTTAAGACGATATTCCCATACTCCTCCGGGTTATACAGCCCCATTAAGGAGTGAGACTTAATGCTCCTCGAGGTTATCTCGATGATTTAAGAAGATATACGCATGCTCCTCAGACATCTCGACATTTTGAGGAGAGGGACCCATACCCTTGGGGGTCGACTAGCCACTTTAAGGAGAGAGAGCCATTTTCCTCGGTGTCGTTTCACAGTCTTAAGTAAGAAGAGTACCGTACAATGGGGTGATTAGGAAGACTGGGGTGAACATAAACTAAATTAGAATTGAATTCCTAGATTACACCTTTTGCTTAGAAAAAAATTAATTACAATGAGAGTACTGTTTGTAAACAGTTTTAACTTGCCTAGCTAAAAACAAAAATTTTAAAACAGAATGAATAACGCAAATTTAGATTTAAAATTTGGTTTCTACTCACCCCAGTGTTTCTAATCACCCCGTTTTACGGTAACACATTCTTCTCGGTGTTATATATCACTAAGGTGAAAGACCAGTGCTGTACATGGTCATCTATACACTTTTTAAGGAGTGAGACCAGTAAACTTCGAGGTTTTCTCACCACCGTAAGAAGAGAGACCCACACTCATCGTGATCATCTCGCTGCTTTAAGAAGAGAGACTTACTTTTCTCGAGGTCATCTAGCATCTTTGAGGAGAGATATGTGTACTCCTTGGGATCATCCCGCAGCTTCAAGAATAGAGACCCATATTCGTCGGGTACATCTCGTCGCTTTAAGGATAGACACCCGTATTCCTCGGGATCATCTCGTCGCTTTAAGAATAGAGACCCATATTCCTCGGGGACATCTCGTCGCTTAAAAATAGAGACCCATATTCCTCGGGATCATCTCGTCGCTTTATGAATAGATACCCATATTCCTCCGGAGCATCTCGTCGATTTAAGGAGATAATCACATTCTGCACAGGGCCATCTTGCATTTTTAAGGAGAGGAACCCACACTCCACGTGGGTCATCAAGCTCCTTTAAAGAGATTCTCTTCGTGGTCATGTAGCCGCTTTAAGTATAGAAAGAGAGATATTCTCTTCGGTGTAGTCTAGCCATTTTAATTAGATATATTCTCCTCGGTGAGATCTAACCACTTTAAGGAAAGATACCCATAATCCTCTAGGTCATGTCGCCGGTTTACAAGAAAGATTTATACTGCACGGGTTCATCCAGCCACGTATGAGGCGAAGTAAAGATGCGGTTATGTAGCGAGCGTATCTGGATATCCTGGTACATCTTGGCGTTGAAGTGGCATGGTGACGATATGGCGATGGTGGCTCTATGTGGGAATCATGACTTCAATATAAACAGAGTATAGCACGCGGGGCACTGATCGGTGCGTCGTAGGTTCCAGATCTTCGCTCTTGTCAGGGGCCGCGGTGGTCGAGTTGTCAGACCTCTCGCCTCCCACCAAGGCTATCCGGGTTTAATTCCCGGCGGGGTTGGTTCCCAGATTTTCGCATGTGAGAATCGTGCCGGACGATGCCACTGGTCGACGGGTTTTCTCGAGGATCTCCCATTTATCCCGCCCCTTCATTCCGGCGCTGCTCCATACTCACCTCATGTCACTCCTCACCATCGCTAAAGACATCGATGATAAGAGGACTGAGTACTTAGCCGTTGGACGGTGTTGTGGCGTGTCACGCGAAAACATTTTTACGCGAAACCGCCGAAATTATTTGTATTGTTTTCACGCATGAAAATAACACCCACTTGAAACTAGTTGCCACGTTTTGAAAATTTAGTTTGCTTGTTAGAAACATGATTTTGTGGCCTTTAGAAATTGTTAAAAACGGCGCTTTTAGACTTCTGTAACTCTAAAAATTCGTCCCGAATCCGTAAATTGCAACATAAGGTCCTTGCATTGGTTTTTACTTCGTAGCCTACTATGCAAAAATAAAATTTTACGTTTACCGCTTGAAGTCCCATAGGAAAAAAGGGCTCTACGATAACATTACATTCCAGTTTAGCGCGCTGGGAATATAGACCATGTGCCTATCGTCGAGAGTGGTGCTCTGGCTCTCATCGCTCAGCTGTTCCCGCGAGTCGAACGCTGAGATTTGAAACCGGCACACACAACTCTTAAGCGCAGACCAAAATCTCTCACTGATTAAGACTTGTTGAAACAATTTTTACTCGTAAATATATACTAATCCAAATAAAGCGTCATGTAATTTATTTCAGAGAAAAGCACACTACATACAAAGTGTACTGGTATAATTTTACTATTTAGTTACTTTTAAAATATTTATGTCGATAAAACAAAAAAAAAATTAATGCAATATAGTTTGTTTTTTTTTTTTTTTTTCGTGTAAATTAGGCCTACCTAAAATTGCTCCAAAAAGTGTAAGTTTAGTTATAAAACTGGAAGTAAATATTTAAAATGTTTTAATTCGTGGTGTAACATATGAAAGTACGTCTTTATCCGATAACTGATTGTAGAGATATAAATTATTTTGTAACGGTCTGCGTTCTCTAAAACCGAGTGTAGTGTAATTTGGGCGCGGGGGGTCACCACGGAGAGGAGTGAGAACTGTTGGGGAAATGCTCCTCTAGTATTAGTCTCTGATCTGGGAAAATTCAATTAACACTTATTATTTCAGACATTCGATGTTTTGGCGTTTACTGACAGGACTGTTAAGGGCAACACGTACCTAAGAGAAGTGGCGGGACCAAGGAAATGGATCTGCATGTTAAGTTATATTCTAAGGTGCTAAGTTATTGTTAATGATATCGCTTTCTGTCGAGAACCATCTTCTGAAATAAGAAGAGGAGAGTATTGCTGCATGAATAAAAAAATGCTGGTGAAAATGTACAGAACATTTCGCGGGTCTTGGTTTCTGTAGTGTAAACACTTAATTGTTCGCAGTTTTCATGGTACTTATTAATACGCCCTATAGCAACTTGTCACGACAGAGATGAACACAGACATCGGTGGAATAAATGTAGGGTAACAGGTACAGCATAATTAATCATGTAAACCCCTATGATTAGTCTCGCTAGGGCTTCGAGGTAGGCAGCTCTTAGCAGTAACTTCTTCGCTTTCCACAGCAACTGTCCGTCTGTGTGACCAGAGAATATATGCGTACTGATAGCATACGCCAGTTACAGTAAAGTTCACACTTATTGAGGCTCTCTCAACCGATTTACTTATGTGATTTATTGCGATGTCAGACGTTACAATTTCTCAACTAATATTAACTCTATATAGAATGTTAGTCTTGTGGTGAAGTGTGTATTACAAGTGGCAGAAAGATATAAATTGACTGAAAATATATCACCGAAGTGCCTTAAAAATTGCTGACAAGAACGTGAACAGCTTTATTGTATCCAAGCAAGTCTAAACGGTTGACATGTTATCCTTGGAGATAGCGATGATATAACTCGCTCGCTGCGGTATTGATAAAAGTGAGTAAGAAATGTCAGTTAAACCAAGATCACAGCATAAGAACAAGCGTAGAGAAATTAGGAGGCTCAAGTGCTCAACACTGCAGCTGAGAGCTAACTGTAGGAATATACTACGATAACTTCCTTTTAAACACAAATGTTGTTGCATAAGTTAAAGAAATTATTTGAAATAAATTACATAAGAAAATTAACTTTCTCGCAAAGAGAATGTGTGTTCGAAGTAAATAGTATGACAATAAAAAAACTTCGTTGTCATTTATAAAACATTACGTTAAAAAATATGTTGGTAACCACAAAAAATTACATTCTAATTTTAAAAAATAAAGAAAAAAATTAGTTCCACTAATGATAGGTTCTGTAAGTTTTCCTATGCTGTAAGGCAGGCCTCCTTTACTCCAAGGTAAACAGATGCAAAATGTTGTCTTAAGTGTTTGATTCGGGAAAACCACAAATCCGATATTATTTCTTAAGTCTTCACACATACCACTTACCTGTCATATAACTGAAACTTTTCAGTGGTGTGGGGGAGTAAAAATTAACAGTTTCAAATCTTAGAGAAAGTGCAAATTACATTGAATATGATCATAAATGTAATCGTTTGCCAGCAGTTTCTCCTTGTCCTCGGCAGTATACAGCAGTTATGAAAAACTGCGACCTCGGCACTTTCCAGGGTAGCAAGTGCCAAGTGAAACTCCAGCCATGATATGCAACAAATGTAGCTATATACACACAATGGTGGGAATCTCAGTATGGTTCCAGTAATTGTATTGTGTGATACGGTCAGTGCAAATATTATGTATGTTCGCGGTAAAATGAGCACAGTTTTTCAGCCATGTTAATTTTACGTACCGTTAATTACTGTACTTACGTAACATGTTTATGTAAGCATTTGCATGCGAGTAATGTAATGAGAGAAGTGCGTTCACTTCGTAGCTGTGAAAATTTAATTACAGACGCAGCTATAAAGTATATTTATTAAAGGGGAAGGCCTGTTGTACGAGTGTTGAAACGTTGAGTTAACCGTGAAATCATACATGCTAACTTCTCGTACACGCCACACACAACGTGCAAGTGAACATACTGGTAGGAGGAGCGGACCAATCAGGACTCACCTAATGAAGGTGATGACGCCCACCTCAACCACGTTGCGCTCGACGATGGCCCACGACTCCTTCAGCAGGCGCTTCTGTTCCTCGGCCAGCGGCGGCGGTGGCTTCTCCAGGACCTCGTCCTGCTCCTGTACCGCCTCCGTGCTGCCCCCAGCACTGCCGCCCCCAGCACCGCCTCCGAACACGTCCACCAGGCTCTTCCTGGCCTTGCCGCCGCCTGCCGGCCTCACATGTGACGACAAGCCGCCCATCACGCCGCGACCTACCGCAAACTGCCCCCAGCCCCTCACATCCTCCTACTCGTCTTCTCTCTCTCTCTCTCTCTCTCCTTATTTATATTTATTTATAAAGAGAGAGAGCGTGAGATCCCACTTGTCTAGCCCAACTTCACACAATACGCTACAAAGTGGCAAAGTTCAACATTGAACTTTTTCCAAACATTTGAACGTCATACTTAAAAAAAAATTCATTTGATAGTGTGTTTCAAAGCAGCGAAACACTTGCAAGAGAAATGAGTGTCGTAAATGATGCACTACCAAATATCATTTTTTTCTGTGCACCTAAATTATTTGTTAATATTAAATAATGCCAAGTTACTGAAGCCTGGAAAATACATTCGTTGTTCAAAGACTTTCGTACTTGCGTTGACTGTCAATACAAAAAAAAAAACATTCAACCCTAAATATAGACTTCTCTATTTAACATAACAGGTATATATATATATATATATATATATATATATATATATATATATATATATATAAATTTAATACATTGCAATTAAAAGTAAATTCGTGTTTCAGTTAATCAGACCCGTATTCAGAAACTAGTGATATAATTAGGCATTAATATAGAATAACTCGTATACGACCCCACAATTTACAAAAACCGATTTCGCATTTACGTTTTGCAGAAATTCTCTGTGTTACAAAACTAGAAATTTATATATTTATGTTTAAAAAGTTTAGTGATAAGTAGTGTTTGCGCTGTGATTATTTAAGTTTGATTCAGTGGCCTTGGCAATTATCAACACAGCCAGAATGAAAGTTACACCGTGCAAATGTATAGTTACCCAAGAGCCGAATTTAGACGAGATTTAAACAATAGTAAAGAGAGGCGACTATGGTAATAAAATTATTTTTTTTTTTTTTTACTGGACATGTGTGACAAATTATAAACGCAATGATATGGAACGATGTGTTTTCTAAATGTTCGATATATTTTTCGTTTAAATCCGTAACTACAGTGTCGGATAACATTGAAAATAAAACATGACAAGTGAAACGACTATACTATCTGTTTTAAAGCAATTTTTATTTCCTAGCATGTGTGACTATTAATATAACTTCATGTGGATATTAATTATTGGGAACTTATGGTAAGTGAATGTTTGTACTCAGAACTGCCATAGCTGGCAAAAATATATTTAATCTGCGACACGAACTGCAACTTTAATGAGGACGATGACTTTGTGGTCTCGCGAAGGTTAACTAACTTCACTTGAACTACAAAAAATAGTTAACTGTCGAAATGTTCCTGTCAGAAACGTCACAACTACGAGTGAGAGTCAACATTTAACAACATATTACACTAGCGCTTTGAAGGTAGTATTTCTCTGCTATTCTTCACAAGAAAAAAAGTATTGCGAGAGGTATTTATCTCAACGGTAATTATAAAATAAGTACTATAATTGCGGTAAATTCAATGAGTTTAACAAGTTTTGATAGCGGCTTAACGCTCCGACACCGGGAAGAACATAATCGTAATAACACGTGAGGGATTGGAAGCTATGGTAGGAGTAGGCTGCCCCAGGAGTATGTTGAAGAAAGCCAAGCAGAATGTAAGTGCTAATATATACAGACGTGACCACAAGACCGAACACGCACGTGTGGCACATACCGTCACGTAGGCTCCACAGACTGGACCACACTGTGGCACGGCGCGGCACACACTGACTGATCTGGACCTCCTCCACACTTGGGCGCTTCCACGCAGGCGCCAACACCCCCACAAGGCCCCTCTACACCTACCTTCCTGACCCCCTGCCCGCCCGCCACCACACTTTCCTGCCGACGTCGCGATAAACTGCTTGCTACAATAAAACATCGCCTCTGGCCTAGGCTGCAAGTCTGAAGTCGCGCCGATAAGGACGATACTGGTGCAAGTGTCGAGCTCTTCATCGCCCTTCCTGCTGTGCAATAAACTGCTGTCTACGTATCACTCTGCGCTAACTTAACTATGACAGTTCGTGGCCCTGGCACTTTACACGTTTAAACTTTGCACCTGGTTTCAACTGAGGACTTTATACACAACAGTTACACATTCTCATCGAGAATAATAATATGAATATTATCAATATTGCACCGTATTTAATAAGATATCTTAGCGAGAATTGCTGCAGGATGTGGGCAAACTGGATGAAATGTCGGTTATTTGGGTACACTTCGTTTGTCTTAAAATTGTTTTTCCTGGTCGTAGTTACGTTGTTTGATTATATTTATTTGCAAATTTTAATATTGTTTAAATTATTGCAATTTCATTCGCACCAATTATACTCTCTTCCTCCACTAAAGCGTTTGAATTTATTTAAAACATAAAAAATTACAAATAGCATAAAAATTAAAAAATGTTTTAAAGGTTTTTATATTTTTTTTCATGTTACTGGTCTTAGCTTCCATACACAGTACACAGTTACTGCATATTTCGTTACTCATTTACAACTTCGATCTTCAGCCTTGTTAAATACAGTAATTTAAACACATTAAAAAATATAGGATATTAACTAATATAATTTTATAGACATTTGTTATATTTCTTGTTCTCTATGGTAACAAAATGCTTAGTTGTCATTAAAATTATCCGAATAAATGTATTTCTTCTCTCCTCATAATCACAATCAATGTTAATACAGGCTCGTTTTTCTATAAACATTTATTTTTACTATCAATGTTCTTAACAAAATTTTCAAAAACTAAAATGGACCAACCATGACTGAGGTGATTGAAGTAACAACATACATATTTATACATAGGTTCAAACATGTTACACATCTAGTTTTATTGACTTTACTGTATAACTATTATTTAAACGCCAATTAGTATGATTTTTATTAGTAACCTGAAGTAAATTTGTAATACAAAATTTACGAAAAAAAATTATGAATAGCAGTAGTGTATAATACTATAAAAATTAATTTACAAAACAAAATATTAATAAATTAGTTTTTAAAAATTAATATACATTTTTAATATAAAAATTTACTAGATTTAGCAGGGCTAAAAGGGGAAGTGGTACTTGAGTGACGAAAGATGCAGTGATTAAGAATACAAGAACCAATCACACGAAGGAAAATAATATTAAATTGTTTTAAAAAACTTACAACTTTTAATTAAACTGTAAAATAGATTACGAAAATTAATTCGTCGAACGGGTAAGTGGGACAAGAGATAATACAGCATTTAATAAATCAGAAACAGCTAAAAAGATTGTGTGCAAAATGTTATGTTGTAAATTAAAAAAAAAAAAACAGTTACTTAAATAAAGCTACTGTATATTTATGTAAAAAAACATTTAAAAGGTAGGAAAAAATTATTTAAAATAAATTATGTCGATAGTAAAAGTATTAAATAAAAAAAATAAAAATAATGTTTAATAATAAATTAATGACGCACGAATCCAGCCGCTTTAAGCTGTAATCGTCCTGCTGATATTTTGTTTGGGCAGGAATGAAAACGAAAATTTGACGGAAAAAATGAAATGATGTAAGTATTTTTAATGGAAAAAGAAGAACTTTGAGAGTAAGAAGGAATCAAGATAGTCTCCATTGAAGTTAACGATTGCTCCAGCTGCTTCTTCCCCAGTTTCATTCCTACTGTCTGTGTGGTTCATCATTCTGCTACCATCAAGACGAATAATTTGTGTTTAATTTGGTTATACAGTATTTTTCGCAGTTTATCGGTTTATGTTTGTGCAGACTATTTAATTACATCTACTTGAATCTTTACTTATAGCCTTTTTGCATGAGTTATTAAAGCAATTTCTAAAAATGATTCAAATTTTTAATGATGAAACTGTTCACAGTATGTTAAACATTGACATTAATAACAAAATAAAGTGTAAACTAGCAAAATTTCTGGGTTCTGTCTCTGTATGTTGCTGAAGTGGATTTCAAGCTTTGTTTAATATGCCAGAAAAATACTACAGAGTATCTCTGGTTTGTCGTCGCCTGCAAAACAATTTAATATAAAATAAATACGTAAGGCTATCCAGCCACAACAATCCGTCTATATTTGGAACGATTGATAAGATATGTGATAAGAAAACTGGATGACACAATAACTGCTGACAACGTAAGATAAGTAAGGATAGACTTCAAATATCAAAGGAAGAACTCTCACAAGTAATAAGCTGAATATCCTAGTCCCAAGTTCAATGATAGTGCGTGGAGTGTAGTTCAGAGTAATTAGACGCATAACGATTTGTGCCATGGCACGTTAATTATATCGGGACCAAATTACAGGCCGTCTTATGACTGATTTATGATTAGAGTCACATGAAAGTACTACATATTTCGGTATTTGAGTGAAGAATGTATTTCTAACCTTTCAAGTACGCAAAATTACTTTTACATCACAGTTTTATGTATTGATGTTTCTTATTCCCTACTATATTTTGGAATGTAATACCTTAATCTAATCTGAAGATTTCACCACTGATTCTCATTTAGTTACTGTGCTCCTTCTCTACATCATTAGTCTTTCGTTCAGAGACAAAAAATTTAAACTCTCTCGGTTAAGTCTCTGTGACTATTGTTATGATATTTGTTGAGGGTTCGTTGGATTCCACAAACCATTAACAAAAGAGTGAAACACAACGTTCCACATCAATATTTCTTACATTTTATTAGCCGTTGCCAACATAGCAATTTTTAAAAACTTCCAAGTTACAAATCATGAAATATGTATAACACAGTGACTTGAAATATCATACTTAACATAACAGCTATGACCAGCCGTGTTCCTTGTATTCTATGGCATTAGTGCGGGTATTTACCATGTCAATGGAATTTCAAACTCGTACCTTGTACTCCCAAACAAGCAGAGAGTTAAGATGTAGACCGACACACCACCAGCCGCCGGCAGTCATCTGTGAGTGACAGATACCCTTCTCGGTAAATTAGACATGGGAATGACTGTGGCGTTTCTCATTATAGTTCTCTACCCGTAAGTAACTATCCAGTATTGCCCAGAGAAGGCGATAGGGACCCTTGAGCTAGGAGATTATTTGAGACACGTCCATAGCCCTTGACTCTTGCCATTGTCTCTATTTACTCACCAGTAGTGGCGATCTCGACAATAGACCGGAAGCTTCACAGATCGCCATATCGCTGTCACAAAGTCAGGCGCTGATCCTCATGCACAATGCCGCCTGATGGAAAATATCACAAGTAATACAATTCCTCATCTGGTTGTTCAGAGCAATGAATGTTTTAAACCAACTTCATTGATTTAATTATGACAACTTATAAGAAGAACACAGATGCTAGTGCGCCCTGGTACACCAATGAAATCCAATGAAATTGTAATTACAAACCTTTGAAATTCAAAATAAGAACTCCACATAACATTGAAAATATACGTTTGAAAATTACCAACTACAACTAAATAAGCTGATATGAATACATAAATAGTCTAGAAATGTATCAAGAAATACGAAAATTATAAAATCGAAAATGTTTTTAAAAAACGCATACACGATTTTATAATGTAAATATTACAGTAATTTAGCTTAAAATAGTTTTAGAAGTACTCGGAAACTTAAAAAAATTAGCTACCCAATTTTAAGTAATTTAAAGCGATTAACTAAAATAGTAAGACCATTAAAAATAAATAATAAACGGTCAAATTTAAATAAAAATGGATAATTGTTCTATTATGTATATATTTTATAAGCTAATGCATTTAAATTATTTTAGGTTGATGATTTGCCCTGATATAGACCTAACCTTTTAAAATTATCTTTGTCACGTTGATAACAATCAGCAAATACAATTTTATTGTAGTTATCTACAATTAAAAATATTTTTCTTTTCCAAACTTGGTAAAAATATTTTTTAATACAGTAGCAATTTTTTTTCTCGTCTCACACGGGTGTTTAAAGACACTTGTTTTATTTTCAGACGTAATTGCATAGGAAAAAGTGTGATTTTTACCAATTGTTTATAAATTTTTCAATATTTGTGCGTTTAGTTTTCGAACATTATTTTTGAACTGTTCATCAATTTGTTCACTCTATAAATTGGGGTTAAAAATAACATTTCACTAAAAATTCAGTATTCCGTTGCCGTCTTCCTTAGATAATATAATTTAACCTACTAACGGAAAGATTTCAACTGTAGTTGCATACAGAGCATTTAAATGAAAATAATTTACATACCAGAATTTAAAACATATCATGCACAAGAGAGGAGAGTAACATAATGGAATAACACTAATTACATGAATAAATTTGCGACAGTATTGTGGTTAAGGTAACAGATTGTAAACATTGCGACGGAAACTTAAATACAAATAATTTTAGGATAAACAACTAAACTTTTTTATACCAACACTTAGTAAACTTTCAATTTCGTAACATGGAGTCGAAGCAAAAAT
Source organism: Medauroidea extradentata (assembly GCA_003012365.1). Lineage (NCBI taxonomy): Eukaryota > Metazoa > Arthropoda > Insecta > Phasmatodea > Phasmatidae > Medauroidea > Medauroidea extradentata. The sequence continues at coordinate 23,429 of PNEQ01124169.1, read as the reverse complement.
ACCTTATTTTCTCCACAGAAACAAAAAACATAAATTACTGTTAAGTCATTAATACTAATGCAGAAATTATAAGGCAGAAATATAAATGTCTAGTTGAGATTACTTACATAATAGAAATAATAGGAGTTAAATTAGACAACAAAAGTTATAAATATTTTGAAACAGGAAAGTTTTAACTTTTAAATTCTCATATAATACAGGACTTAACAGGTATTTTTAGTCAACAAGAAATGTGAAATTTTTTATGAAACATTTTAATTTTTAATGGAAGATTTGCGAGTATTGTAATGAAATTGTAAATAATAACGGAATTGTCGCAAAATATTTTTACCTTAGATGAAATCGTATTACGTATTAAAAATTTCAAATAAATATATATTAAGTAACAAGTCCAGGGATAAACAAACGACATAATTTAAACGTTGGTCCACATAATCGATGAAAAGAAGCTTCTGTACACAATTTAGCAAAATACATAACGAGATCAGAAAAAACTATTTATAACTATACTAACAAAAACTTACAAAAATAGAAGACTTCCGGCTAGTAAAATTACGAACACTTGATGGTAATAACAAATATATAAGCTAATAAAATTATTCGTACATTATTGAGAAACTATATTTTGTTAAACCCGACTGTGAATATTTATTAAACTTGTATAAATGTTTAAACATTATAAATGGGCCACATTTTAGAGCCTATAAAACTTTGAAACACTGTTATAAACGTTCAATTGTTTTACTTTTTTTGATGAAGAATCTAAAATTGTCGATATCAACTGCTGTATTGAATTCTATAAAAAAGAACTAAATATGAATAAATGTTATCATTTTAAACCAGGTGTCAATAATTGAGATGGTTTTTATGTGCAGGGTTTCGAATTCAGTAACGTATTGACTTAATTTTCAAATTTCAACCAATATTATTGGTTTTCAGTTTCTCTTTCACAAATATTATTTTTTCTCGAAAGAGCTAAGTAATGGAAAATCATTGCGTTGTATGAAAGTATCAAAACTTTGTCTTCTTTAAATTCTGTTTTTCTTAGTTCTGGATACATTGAAGTTGTTATGTTGGTCGCCTTGAATAACTTCAAATTTGGTCCGCTTGTTTTGGTAAACTTGAAGAGTATGGAAAGGTACTATGTTGATCGGACTGGAGTACTCAATCGTCAATAAAGTCTGAACTACTCATAAGAATTCGAGGAGATTTCTTTGCCGAATGAATATTTTATCAGCGGACATGTATTTATGCAGCCCTATGCGGTAGTAAAAAGTTAGAAAAGGTTTTTAGAAAAATATTGGCTTCAAACCATTAAATCTATACAAAAATGGAAAACTTTACTATTTATAAGTTTAATAAGATAATATCTAGGCTTCTATAGTAATCTAATTTCAAAAATAGTCGCGTTTTGATATTCAAAATAATTTTATCATCCGTAAATCTCTCGTGCAGAGATTTTCGGATATTAAAATTACTTTCAAATCAAAACGCAAGTAATTTTTAATTTCTGTTATTATAGAGGCATATATATTATCGTACTAAAAATTATAAAATAGGAGTTTTCCATTTTTGTAGTTTTCGTAGTTTGAAGCCCTTATTTTTCTAAAAACAGAATTTTCTTTTTTACTCGAAAGTAAAGCATACTACCGCGTAGTGCTACATAAATGAACGTCTGCTGTTAAAATATCTACTCGGCAAAAAAATCTTATCGGATTTTTGTGAGTAGTTCAGATTTCATTGACGATTTGAGTGTTCCAGTCGTCCGCTCGACACAGTACCTTTCCATACTATTTAACTAGTATTTTTAGCTATTGTTGCGTAATTTCTCCTCTATAAATGACTCATTACATTAATTTTACTTTATTCATTTCCCATTGAAATGACTGTACGTATTTTTCGTTGCATAACGAGCTTATTTGATGTTTAGAGAAATTATTATATTGAGGTAATTGGTAGTTTTAAGCGCGTTTTTCCATAAATATTAAAGTTTTAAAATAAATTTTCAAAGTTCTTTCATTGAATTTTTAAAAATTTAATTGGATCTATTTGGCTTTAGCAGAGGACGCTAGTATGTATTACATCTCTTTTAATTTACTTTTGCAATTATCAAACCGTGCCTAAATCTGTTTGGAATTAGGATGATGCACGGTATAAGAATGCCAAGAGCAATAATTAAAACACCTTGGGACGCACGGAAGATAACAAAGAAACCTAACCGTATTGAGTTTCAACCATTGTCAGCTGCGACGTCAAAGAGTGTTTACTTACACTGTTCGAGCCATAACAGTCCAACCATGCACGAGCTCGAGGCTTCTCTTGGGAACCTGCTTTTGTGACTGGGACAGACTTCCGTGACAGCGAAAATACGAACAACTACTTTATTCTGAAACATAAAATACTGGACAAACAACCGCATCATCGCTGTCATAAGAAACTCTTACGTACTTTTTGTTTAATGTACTCCATAAATTATATTATATCTCCGCGTTCGTATCACACAAACCCTGTCATCAAACTGTATAAGCTAACATTTTTAAATTTCACACGTTTAGTTTACGTACCATTGAATATAACAGAAGAAGTTTAAATTAATTCGTTTACATAAGCAAATTAAAATTGACATTGATACACCATGCTACATTATTGTAAATAAATTAAAGTTTGACACACACAGAAGATTTTAAATATTATTTATTTCAAACGTGTAAAACTCATTATGTTAAATATCAAACAATTATTTCGTTGGTGAAAAATTATAAATATTTCATTCAGTTAAAAATTATTTACTTCCCTTTATTTATGAGATATGACTATTACATTTTAACAATGCATGGGAGAGTGGGAGGACCTTAGTTATTTGGAGAAGCTGGTTATTATATTTACTACCGCTTGGCAGAAAAAGGTAGGATTCAAATATGGCGCCTCCATGGCTACTTAAATAGTTGGAGTCACAACCACCACTTAATATACATGCGTTAGATGTAAAACGTTTGTATATCTTGTAAGTGACGAAAAGACGCAAAAAATAAAGTATATTGTATTCCAATGTCATGTCACTAATAATTTAAAAAAAGTAACAATAAAACAATAATTCTAAATTGTAAAGCAGCGTATAAGTCAAAAATATTCCTAATTAATCGCAGTGTTGCAAGCCTCGAATATATTGTTAAGCGGTGTAAGAAAATACAGAGGCGGCAAAACTAAGGGACCTCCGAGTGCACTGTCAGTCTCATATTACTCTTTGTGGCACCGCAACAGCCACCTGGACACGCAGCGATTACCCTGCGAGCAGTGTAAGCTAATATAGCAGCGGGAAGATTAAATAAACCTCGGCGTGCCTTGTGCTGCTCATGTTACCCTTTTGTGGCGGCCACCTGCACGCCTATCTCGGGTTTCGTAAAATACTCGAATGATAGCAGATGTCATGGTCTAGAGTATTCGTGTGTGCACTCTCTTCTATGGGACGGAGCTTGACCCAGATGCGACATCCTTCTAAGAGTTTCGAGATAAAGACTTGCCGCGAGAATTCTAGACTTTAGATTAAGGGTATAAATAGAGTTGCGGCAGAGGCAAGAGAGTACCAACGATGAAGCCCCCCAGCGGCAGATGTACGCCAGTGCACACACCGGCTAGCCATGACCTTGACCAAGGCTTCTACCCATGGTACCTTTGGCGCCAGACAGTGCCACTAACATGTTTATTTACTTCACAAACGACCGCGCGATAAAATAGCAGTAATGTGCCTGGCACTCACTGCTGTAGGGGAATCACGCACTACTACTCTACGAGTTTAACTAGTCACTTGCCGGCAACACTAACCTCACTTACACAGGCAACATTACACTAAATCTTGCCAGTTCTAGTGGCTGGTGAGAACTTCATTCCCCGCCGTTACAACTACACGTACACAGTAAAAAAATTGTACATTTGCAAGGAAAATCTTGTAAATTAATATCAGAACACTATCAGTCAGGTAATAAACATGAGATGTCCGAAACCTTTCAAAGTGGATATAAATATTGTGAACACTTTTAGGAACTAGTAAAATAAATGCCAATGAGTAAAATTTTCGATTTAAACAAAATAAACATTGAAGACCAGACAAATTTTACAAAACATTTCGTAATTTTACAAAAAAACATTTTGGAAACTAGTTTCCAAAAAGAAATTTGTAACCCTACAAACAATTGTTGTAAAGTGAACCAAATGTTAGCAGTAAATATACAAAATTTGTTTGTAGATTCACAGAAATGTTTGTAAATATACAAAGAAATTTTTAAAAGTACGAGTTTTTGAAAATATTACAAAAATTTTTGTAGTGTTACAAAAAACTGTTTTGGAAACAGGTTTCCAAAAAACCTTTTTGTAAAAGTACGACAATTTTTTTTACTGTGTAATGTATTAATTATGGCAACTACTCCCCTCCAGCCTTAAATACGGGTCAAGGGAGCCCAGCTAATACAGACACACGCGCCCCGCAGCCGGTTCAATGACTTGCAACTAATCAGTCGGGGTGCACTTGTTTCTAGATACACCCAACGAGTTATGGGAACGTCGGTCCCCGTCTCGTGACTGCACGGCCTCGGATGGCATATGAGAAGTCGGCGGCGGCAAGAGAGTTTTTGGTCGGCAGGCATCTGGTTATGTTTGGAGTGAAATGCAGTCTCTGTCTGCTCAGAGCAGTGATTGGTGTCATTCAAAATCTCCAGCAGTAGCACAAAAACTCTCAAGTATTAATTTTATGTGTACAATTGTGTGACATAAATAGATAACACTGAATAGTTAGAGAACTACGAAAGAGAATCAAAAAATTTACAGGAAGGTACTAAATTTATTTAAGAAATATCAAATACACCATATTGTCTACGGACAGGTGCAACGCAGGCACCGCTTCGTTGCGCGAACACGGTTTTCCCTCCCACACTAATTTGTGACTATTTCCGTCAGCTTTTAGAGAAATGGTTCTCTGACTGCATGCCATCGCGGCATCATATCGGCATAACATGTACATTCCTTAGTATTAGCTCAGTCCTTACATCCTTCGCAACTATAACATTCACTGGAAAGCCTACACCGTCCCACACTAGTTCAGTGACAAAATGTTTTTTGTGCCTTTCACTTTCGCACTATTTATGCCTACGAGCATTACTCCCGTCGTTAGTAACACCACAATATCTTTCTCGCGTCCTGACTTCATCATTTGCTCCAGAACCCCTTGGTTCATGTGTGACTGATACTTCAACGACGGAATCTATTTTCGCGCGGCACTTTATTCCACGGTATTTCAACTCCTACGGTTGGGAACTTCTGTGCCGACACTGTGCCTATAAGGGAGGGGGACTCCCACTTATCTCCGTCCACCACCTCGTCTGCAGCTATCTCTATCTGACAATGCTGTACGGTGTATGTAATCCCGTTACTTATTTCTGCCTCTAGCGCCGTGGGATTGTCGCCACTAGATCGTTCCCGTTTCCAGAATTCTCAGCGTGCATCTCAACGACATGAATTTCATTTTCATTCTTATATTCCTCCGATCTGCGGGCTCCACTGCGATAATCGTCCTTATGCCCCTTTTTCACGTATTCATCACGTCGGTTAACTGTGTTCCTAAAGTTGGCTCTCTCGTCCTGCATCCGCCGTCCGTTATTTGCATAATATGTTTCCCTTTCGCTGCTAAGGTGTGCATTTTCACTCGCTCCCGCTCGATGGGGAGCATGTGTCGGCCCTTGTCTCTTAATTAACTTGTTACTAGACCCGTCACTGTGTTTCGCTTATCTTTCGCTACGCTCACCCCTGTCCTGGCTACATTCCCGCTGTGCCTCATTTATCTCGAACCATTCTAAAAGTGCGACAAACTCCTCTGTGGTTTCAACTTGTGCTGTCACCACGACGTTCTGTAGATATCGCGGCAGGTGTTTTGTTAAGTGGTGGATTAACCTGAACTGGTGAAACGCGTTTTCGAGATGCGCATTTTCCTCTGATATTTCCTGCGCATAACCAACCATCGACAGTCCGCAATTCGGCCGACAGTAGCCTGAAATATATGGTATGTCCAAATATCTTATTGTATAGGCGGCCAGAATTTCGCCAGGAATGCTGCTCGGCAATCATCGTTTGTCGCACAGATCTCCGCCGCAACTTGTGCCCAGCTTTCAGTGGTGCCAGTCAAGCGACTCAAAAAATGTTCTACGCACGTGGACTCACTACAAGGGAAACCCTTAATATATTGATCCGTCCGTCTCACGAAGCGCACCGGTCGTGTATGTTCTTTCCATCCACTAAATACAGGGACTAATCTCTCTATGTTCGACAGTGGAACTGAAACTGTTGAGTCCTGCACAACAGTGGAATTATTCGCGCGTGTCAACAAATCTGCCTGTGACTTTTCTACCTCTGTCACCTTGTCCTGCAACACAATCATCGTAGCCTCCAGGTTTCCGAACGAGCGTCCAGTTTGCTACACTGTACTTTGTGTCCCTAATATTTTCTCATCTGTACAGTTTTGTCATCTCTCGATCACCTCGCATCGCGTTGCAACTTGATTCACGCCAGTTTCCATGTTTACTCTCATTTCCCCGAGTGATTCTTGCCTAAAAATGTCTGTCCCTCTCCTATCTTCAATCGCACGCATTGCTTGCCCTACGTGTTCCCTGTACTTCTCGTTGTTTTCACACATTTACACACGGAAGCTACGCATACACGCTTTTATGTTCGCCGCATGTTATCTTGCATTTATGTCAACCACTGCATTAAGTTTGTTTCCATTGTTTCCAACCTACTGCTGAAGTTCGCAAATTTATTTTCCATTTGACCTAATATTGCGTTCAGAATTTTCTGCACGTCCACCAATTCAAAAACTCGTGTTCCTTGCTCTCGATTGACAATACACTCGCAGTAAACGACAAATATGTTCCTGGGTTGTCCGACAGCTGTCTGGCATATATTTCCCTTAACTCTCTACTCGCGTCTTCTTCACGACTATTACATGTAGCACCTTCATCTGTGCTATCTCCCATCTCGCTATCAGTTGAACTATCCATGTTCGACCCTTTGTTACCTATCGTCATTGGCTCCTGGTCCCGTGTAGAAAGATCATTATCTTTCTTTTTGCTTGCCACCTGGAACCTGGTCTCCATTCCTGGCACCTGCAAATGTGTGCCATGCACTACTACGGGGAATAAAAAAATAACATAACCAAAACTACGCCGAACTGCTGTCTTCCTCGCCTTCTGCTCTCAGGATCTCCTCCGGGCTGTTGTCTGACTTCTGTCGAAATGTTATGCTCCATCACTCACCGTGTTGCTACCAGACTGGACGACGCTCACCACTGGCACTGTTACCTCTAGATGTGGAGATCTGGGTGCCACCCCTCAGAGTAGAGTCGAACCAGCGACCCTCGCTGCCGAAGACAGGCCAGTACTGCTAAGACGACTCTCCAGTTGCCTGTCCGCGCCACTCAGTATCTCAGGGTCGTATGAAAGGTCCTTCATGTACCGATTAATGTTCGCATACGTGATTAGCCCCACGTTGGGCGCCATATTTTACCCACCGGTAGACTATTTTAGTTCTTTCACGTGTGACTTCAAACGTCAAATGGAAATTTAATTATAATCTTAATATACATAAATAAAAAAACAGCAAATCAATTAGGTGCGCACGAGAGAAAGCTCACGAGTGTAATTACATCGTCCGCTTTACCACAAATGATGCGCCCTTTCTCCAGGAAACTTCTGCTTATGTAATTGATACAGTATTATTAAAACGATGGCCCTCAAGGCACGCAGTTGCCGGACCAACCCCCGTCTCGCGGGCTCAGCTGGTCAGACGAAGAACTCTCTGTGCTGTGTACTCACGATATAGTAGGGGAGCATATGTAATTTCGTGGCAGTTTTCGTGAAGAAATTGCGGGAATGTTTTTTTTTTGTCGTAAACTACCTCTGGATAAATAATTTTCATAGTGGGAGTCTCTTATGCGTTTAATTTTAGTGATGTCAATAAAATTGCTTCCCTCCAAAAGTTATTATCGTTAATAAGTCGAATATTTTCATACGTTTTTAAATGTGTAGTTTCTCATTTGAAAGGTAACTTTGAGCTAAAAAAAAAAAAAAAAAAAAAAAAAAGTTGTGAGATAGTTTACGCTACAATTAATGGTTTTAGTTTTAATGACATATTTAAGTAAATTTATATTAACTTTGTAATTTCAGGGAAAATCATTGTAAATGGATGATATCTATATTGGGAAAATGGTGCGACTTTTTTTAAGTTATCAAGAAAACTGTTAAATGACATACCGGGTAATTAAATGATTTATTTCTCCTACAGGCTGATGTATAGTATGGTGAACATATAGTGCATAAAATTGCTTTAAATGTTGGATTTTTTAATCACAGATATCAATATAAGGTCTTAAATAACTAAGATATCCAGTAACAATATTAACAAAACAAGCTAAGTTTTCAATTCTCTGTTTTAGTTAGTGTGATTCCACGAAGCAATGGGAGGAGTAATTAAGGCTGACATGCTGCCAACTTAAAAATGTAAGCATGTAAGTGATTTTGACTTTAATGTGTGCCTATTGTGTCAGCGTCAAACTAAAGAGACATTAGTCCAAAATTCCAAATATACGCAGAAGCTACTGGATGCCCTAAGACTCCGAAATGAATGTGAAGACAAGGACTATGAAGATGTTGCACAGAATTTGTCAGAGATTACAGCTGACTACCTCATCCAGTGTAACGCAAAATTTCATTTGTCTTGTTATAAAAAGTGTACACATAAAATCATGCTTTAAAGGCTGAAACAAAAATACAAAAATGTAGAAGGAAATGTAGGTTAACAAGATCAAGATGTAGAGTTCTCGGAAGTCAAATCCTACTGTACACAATCACAGCCACATTCAAAACTTAAAAAAAAAAAAAAAAAAAAAAATCATGCTTCTTTTGTGATAATCCTGAAGCTAGAAATCATCTACTGCATATTGTTTCTACTGAACTTGTAGGTGAGAAGACGTATAATGCTGTTCAGCTAAGTGAGAACAGTGAGTGGAAACTTAAGTTGAGTAGCTGCATTGATCCAAAAGATGCCCATGAAGAATGTTTCACCTAAAACGTTCACTATGTATTCCGGAGAGCAGAGAAACCGTCATCTTCCCTGATAAATATTGCAGAAAGTGCAAGTGAAGTAGAATTTACTGATAGTTTAATAGAAGCTCTTTTGGGAGGGAAGGTTGTTACGATGGCTGATGCTGAAAAGTGCTACAGGTAAATATGTTTAGCAAAAGGTGTAAAAGAGGAAGATATGAGATCAAGAAAATCACTGAAAGCACTCATTGAAAATGAACTCTTTGACATGGATCTGTTTTTTAGTAATCCTGTTAGAAGAAACAACCACAACGAATTTCTTTGAAACATGTTAGTGACGCTGTGCTTTCACAAGCCGAAGTCGCGCACAAAATCACTCAGCTCCACTTTGATCTTGGCGAACTTTGACTCTTACCTCTTTTTAACATTTGACCTCAGTTCTACTTCGTATGTGAAAATGCAACCTCAGACTAGAATGTGCATGACTGAAGGAAGCTTTGTATCTCGACGGAAATTATCTGTTAGAAGTAGGGATTGGAATGCATATATGTATTCACTGGGAACAATTACCGGATACTTCTTTGCTTTAGTTTTACATAATTATTCAGCCATGATGGCTTGCTATCTTGCAGAAATGAATGAATTGAAAGATACAGATCCTGTAATATGGAAAGAGTTTGAGGTAGGAAACTGGGTTGTGAGGAAAAGTACCACTCCATTTTGTGCCTTTGGGAGCTGACGAAGGTCTTGAACACAAAAAACAGAACACTGAAGGTTATTGGTGGTTTAGTAGGCATTACACAACACCCAAAAGCATTGGGACGGAACATTTAATAGAACCAGTACTTGATCAAATATCAGGAGAGACATCAAGCTTGGCAGGAGTGCAATCAGACACCTTGAACAAGGTTTCTATCACACTAAGTATTTCTATGTATTTACCATGCCATATATCTATATTTAATTAACAACACGGACACTTTGACACTGATTTATTTCAATCAAACAATGTTCTTTATATTGAATCTGGAATTAATTTCGGAATTTTTTCTCCTAGAATCACAAATTTTTGGTCAGAACAATGTTTTTCAGTCTTAAATCGGAAACAGTTCACTTAAGCGCAAAATACGCTGAGACATTTTCTGTATAGCTAAAACTTTTCTTTAAAATTAGACCTTGAACTTAAAAATCCAACCAAAAATAACTAATTTATGTAGGTTTTAAACATTTTTAAACGGCCATATTGCTTACATCACAGACATTTAACACAAAAGAATTTAAGGTGTCACCATCAAAATTATTCATCCTAAGGTAGTTTTTGATGAAATAAAACTATTCCCAACATTTCTTCACAAAAGCTGCCACGGAGCCCTGTTTTCCTACGTATGCCCCCCTACTAAGAGCTCATGCACTTTTGTAAGTATATTAGCTTAACAGCGTTTGTAGTCTCCGTACTTGTTTTAAAATGTTCGCAACTTACCCAATATTCTGAAAGCAGACCACTAGATCACACACAGTGTCGTGTGCATACGTCTGTATAGTTTTCAAACTGAATGAATGTTCACACAGTGTCGTGTGCATACGTCTGTATAGTTTTCAAACTGAATGAATGTTGGTAGTTTTCATTATTTTATTTTAGTTCGTCAGTACTCATTGCAAAATATAGGGAACCTGACTCGCTAATTAACAATATTTCGTATCACAGTCGCAAATGTCCTTCGCTTAGTTGATGTTCTCCAAGACTAGTGTTCTAATGCGAGTGTGCCAGACACAAACCCACAGCAAGAAGACTCGTCAATATTAGTGGCAATCTAATGTGGTTTGTCTGGTTTCTAGGGAGGCAGCAGACAGCATTAAACTCGACACGTCACAGCTTACAGTATGGTTTATCAATATCAGTTTGTATTCGTTGTTACAATATGCTTCTTTTCATGGCGCAAAGGTTACACGTTGGATTAGAATTCCGGAAAACATTGTTTTACTTCCAGGCTCCGAAATCCCAATTCCAGTATCCCGTGTTTTCCGAAATCACACGAACAGTTTTCCGAAATCACACGAATGATGAAATGGTTCCATGACAAAGGCTACGGCCAAAACGTCTCCCAATTTCTGCAATTGTATACAGTTATGTCTCAAGGTCGGTATTTCAAAATGTTTTTATAAGGGTTTACGTGCAGCTCATGACTTATCTGTGTCTAGTCTGTGACTTTCCTTGTCTTAAACTATCTACACATGCGCAGTACGCTTAGCCCTACAGACGGCTACACACGTTACAACGTATTTTACCGCTTTGCTGGACGAATATTGCTTTTAATAAAAATGGAGAAAACAAACACAGTAGAACCGTATAGAAAATGAAACTGCATGGCAGCAAAAAATACTATGCAATAACCTACTAGCATTTTAAAAACCAAAATAGTCCGTAATAAACAATTTTGTGATTTTCAAAGCATTTTAGAATAAACACATTCTTTTCAGATGCTATCACGAAACTTATTTTGTATCTCGGACGCTAAAGCTATTTTCTTCGGATTTGAATCCAAGTCACTCCAATTTTTCTTATTTTTATTTTTAATTATGTAGCACATTAAGGTTTAACTAAAATTAACGTTTATTTCCATAAATATTGTTTCTAAGCATTAAAATAACTCAATGCTTATAAAAATTAGTTAACATGAATAATGAACCATTGCCATTGTTGAAGAATAGAAATTTTTCCTCCCCTGTAAATTGCAGTCAGTCTTTAAGTAAATCACTTCTGTTGTACGAAATAAAATTACTCGACTCGATTTATTCTTACTGCTCAAAAACCGAAAGAACATTGGACGTACGTTCAATAAGCACCTTTTGTAAACTGGCCTACCTAGAAAATATACAAATGCTATAGTTATATACTGTTGATTTAATCACATATTTATGAGGTACAACACATTTCACTGTTACATTTAAAAATTTTGACCATGTTGTCATTTACAAACATTCCAACATTTTTAAAATTAATTTCCGAAATATAATTTTTACTAGTAAAATATAAATAATTTGGTTTAAATTGTAATTAAAAATTTAGTTAAATATATAAAAACTAACTACAGATTCGTAAAATCCTAATTTAAAAAGCTGTTTGTACGACAGAAAATCTGCTCGCTGGTTCAGTGGTTTGTGCATAGAGATGATAGGACATTTAGGAGACGTGCCAATGCCGCTCTTAACGTAAACTTGTTTTTTTACTTTTGTCGTGAAAAATATCTTAAGGTAGGCAAACACATTTAAAAAATTCAGCATGGGTAACGATATTTTAAAATAACTATACATGTACACCTATTTGCGAATATGTTCATACAGTATGTCGAGAAGGTTCAAGCTTAAATAATAAGTACACTTTCCTGAATGTGGGTACAAATGAACTAAAAAAATCACATTGATCACGTTCGACAATAAAGTTTCCACAATTAAATTTACTTAGTGTCGACCCAGTTGCTATGAAAAAAAAAAAAAAAAAAAAAAAAAAAAAAAAAAAAAAAAAAAAACAATGCATTCATGACACGAAATCTTGAAAATTATACGATGTACATTAATATTAACACTGAATTGTCAAATAGCATAAAATATAAAATACCTTTCTTATTTATGCGGAACAGAGTGTGTTAATTTAATGTGGCGATAGTTTATGAAAAATTTGTCGAAAATATGTCCTCAAATTTCTTCTGTGAAGTGATTTATAGGGGTAGTAATCTGGAAAAAAACTACGAAATGTATTTAATTTTTTTAATATAAAGCAAAATAACACTCTGAATAGTGTGAAAACAATTAAATATGAAGTAGTTAATTTTAGTAAAATAAAAATAATTAATCAATTTAAACTATAAATCATTTCACGGAAACATTGAAGTTACATTTTCGATTTTTTTCGTAAACTTCTCCATGCGATTGTAATACAATCTATCGTGAATCATCCTGTGTTTAAAATGGAATATGATATACACAAAATACGTTAATATCAATTGGTTATACGAAGTACTACATCTTTGTCGAGTTTGGTGAATTTCAGATGCATGGTTAGTGAAGATATATAATATGATCAATAAAACTTATTGAAATGGCCACAATTTTGCTAAAATAAAAAATACATTAACAAAATACAAACAAGACATTCCACTTTACTACTGCAAGTGGGGGTGACGTTACACAAAGATTTTCGCATTTACGGTAGCTGTAAGTAAGGACATTTCTTGCGATAAACTTTAAATAATAAATATGCGTACCATTTAGATAACAATTACTCAGAGTTGACAATATTATGGAAAATAAATATTTCATAAAAGTGTTCCAAATGCATGCCACATGTCCAAAGTCCCCTCGCCCCTCTTACAGTTAGTACTACATGTTTGACGAAGTTCAGACAACAATTATCTTCGATATCTCGTCTGATCAAAAATGTCCCTATGTCCACCGTTGTATGAATATGAACATGGCATGAATATAACGTGTAAAAGTCGTCAACTTACTGGTTACTGTCTAGGAAAAATTGTTTGCGCAACGTGTGTGTTCAAAAAAATAGTTTTTAAATAACTCATGTAAAAAAAAACATTTTAAATGACCGCCATTATGAAAGTTTGTACAAAGAACATAAAAGTAAAATCAACTTAGTATACTAGGTACTATATTTGTACCAGGTTTGATTACATTCGCTCCGTATGTTCGAATTTTTTTAATGTGGGGGAGAAATTGAGAAACACACAAAAGGGACAAGGGAAAGTGGGCTTAAAGAAATAGGAAGAAAAATTAAGACTTCGTGACTCTGCATATGTGTACACGTCATTATGGCGGCTGTCTGCTCAGGGCGCTGAGTACTGTGCATAGGTTTGGCCGTTATCAGATTATTAGAAAACCGTTCAACGCACATGAGTGATGTCTACTTAGGAATATTATTCAAAAAACGTCACACGTCTGTATACCAATTTCAAGTTCAACAGTAATCATGAAAGCATATTGTCTAGCGGTCAAAACGGCAAAAATGGATGTTGTGCGGTGATTTTTAAGCATTAAAATCTTGGTGCAGAATCTCTTATAGGATACAGACGGTACAATTCACCTTTATTGTCAGTATTACATCTATGTCTCGTAGAGGTGTGTTGTTGGCGAATAGACCTAACGCCAGTTAGTTACTTGCGCCTAGAGGCTATGGCAATGCGTAATGAACGTGCTGTCTCGATCTTAAACAGCTTCCGCATCTCAAAGTCTCGAACGCGCACCTAGATAGCAACTTCAAAAACTGAACTTGCTTTTTTTTTACTTTGAGAAAGATATGATCATTTTATTTTTAACGTTTAAATTTCTAACGTTACATTAGGTAATTTATAATCTGTATTACTACATGTATGATTACTTCAAATTTAAAGCAAATTGAAATGTAATACATTAAGTTTTAAATGTAAAAAAAATAAACGTGTTTTTGTTAAATAGCTGTTTAAAAAACACTACAATTTGTTCTATTAAATAAGCACTGTCTAGCGTCGCCTTCATTGGTTTATAGCCGCGCACGGGACGGCACATAATAAGCCGTGACTTATCCGATACCATCTCAGGACGTTTAGGCGTACGGGCGTGAGTTTGGTCTCGGCCCTTGCTTTTCTAGCGCCTGAGATGGTAGCACTTATGTAGTACCTCGTGTTTAGGAATACCGGCCTTGGTGTCTTATTACCCCGATGTCGACGTGAAGTAAAGCCCACTTACCATACGTCTTTGTTTGATATTACTCTAATTGTAATAATTGTGATAACATTCACGTTTCATCAGAAATGCGCAGATAATTGCGCCATGGTTCTGTAGTCGTATGACCAGACATATAACTAGTGGACCATTACTCTTACAGCAATACTAGTTAGGTACATAATTGATTCAGCTGAGTGACGGGATAGAACGTGGACTGGTATCGTGTTCTCAGACCATGTCCTCCGCCCGTGTTCTCTATCCGCACGCAAGCCTTCTCTCCATTCATTCTGTTCAGCACCAGACGAAACAAAACTAGTTGGAACAGACAATCGCGTGCGACTGTGTCTCAAGGCACACATTTAGTCCCTATTTCTCCTGAACTATCTGTATTTTTATATATAATTTATTTTTTAATTTTACGAATATACAAATTTATTCATGCGTGTAATTATACTGCAACGGTAAAATGCTTTAATACTTCTGGGTCCTCCATTGTACAGTCCACGGAAAACATAACTGGTTATCCTCGAGCGGTAAGTCGGAAAACATCTTCCTACGACAACGCAAATAATTGAAAGTACATTGATGTAATATATGTCTGTAACACTTAAGTCATAACTACAGAAATTGTAGGGGACGTCAAATAAAGTCTGCAGAGATAAAGATGTTCTAGTCGTAAATGTATATTGCAGGTTCCATGAAGTATTAATTATGTACGTAATACGTAGAAGGAATATATGAGTAGACTGATTTCGCTTCCGTAACAAATGTTCTAACGTCTAGAGTGGAAGCAGCTAGCATACAATACTTTATGAATAGTATTACTCTGGGTGTGAAAGTTGTTGCTGTGAAATATCAGTCGATTATAAAATTAAAACTGAATTTTCAACTTCTGTTTCTCAAAATATTCACTATATTCTATCATAAGTGAAACTTTGAGCACTGAAATTAGAGATAATATATATTTAATGTGTTTTGTAAACATGTGCACTGAGTTGGATATGTTACTTTGTTATTGGATAGGGCAGAAATAACGTAGGGCTCCAATGATCCAACACAAATATTATCGACATGATACCACCAATGTCTGTGTTAGCCGCCGGTGCAGGATGTATTGTCACTTACCAGACTACGGTCTTGCCACTAGGCTCTACTCTTCGGCTGTGTTTTACACGGAAATTGTGGGTTCTAGAGACTTTCAAATACTTTTTTTGTGTGTGACACCATGCGTCAATCGACGGTACCCGCAATCAATTATTTTTTTCAGAGTGTTAAGTTGCATTCAATGAAAAGACGCCAACCCTTATTATTTACATGGTTGAGAAGTTTACAGCGTACCTTCCTTCGATCCAAGATGTTGGTTAAATTAATCCGTTTAACAATTATGTGTTCCTCTAATGCAAGTAGCCTACTTTGCATAACATCCCGTGTACCCTAATTCACGTACTTGACATTTTACCCTTCGCCTTTTAGGACTTCTGAAGTAATTATTATTTGAAATATGCGTGGGTATATTTTATCAATCTTATATTGTCTGCTCAGGAATCACGAGTATGTATTTGTTAACAAGGAGAGAGCTTCACTTCACTCATTGCCCCAAGCACTGTGTTCTAAAGTGAGGTCAGTCTTCAAGGATGCGACTCGCTTTACTGGTAGCGGTAGTTTTTTGATGACAGAGTTTCTGACAGTCTCCATACATAGGAGTGTGAAATTGTATACATAACAGCAACATTTAACGCCTTGGGACAAAAACTTCGCGGAGAAAGTTTGTTAAAACAATGTTTCTTTCTGGAGGCCGACTGATTTACATATCACAATAATATGCTGAGCTAACAAGAAAAACAAGATAATTATTTCAACATAAATGTAGCCATCTTGTGCCCAGTAACTTTTAGTTCTTTCTTATATGACTTTATCGATGTTTGGTCGTGACTGCTGTTCTGAAAATATCACCTAATTAATTTAGGTAGTTATAAAAGAACACAAAAAAAAGGGGGGGGGACAGCCACCTCTCCGAATGTACTTTTCTCCGAAAAGCTTTCCCAGTTTCAGAGGAGGGAGGTTCGTCCCCACTCCTGTCTTCCCATTCACAGTGTAAAATTTAACGAAAGAAAACTCTTATTTTCTATCTGTCAGGCAAAACCTTTTCGAAAATGTTTAAGTTTTCTCATAACCGTTCATCAGAAAACTTTTTTTTTTTTTGTATTTTGCACTGTATAACAGTGTAGCTTATTTATGTTAGTTCGTAGTGACATAGAACGTCAGTGTGAGTACGGCTGAAGCGTGGTATGCAGGAGCAAACAACATACCGTATATACTAAACACATATAGTACTTCGATTCAGACAGACACTACAAACTTGCGTTCAGTAACTTGCTGATTGTATGACAAAATGTCACTTCCAAAGCTGACACATGCTTAATACGTACAATAAATTTACTACGTATTATGATTTTAGTTGGCTTAGTAAGGGCATATCATTTGCTTAGTAAGTCTCTAGCAATTTTGTTAAGTAACTTATTATTACGTAAACCACATCAGACTTTTACCATATATCTCGCATGATCTCTTTACGTGCAGTGCATACAGTATAATGCACTATAGGCCGTGTCCGAAGAAACTCCTTGCAGGAGTATAATTCATTGGGATTATAGCTTACTCGGACTTTTTACATAATACTGCAAGTTTGTTATACAGGCTACGGTACTATCATACGTTCTTAGTGAATGAAATATAACTCGCGTTTAGGCCTAGGGGCCTTATGCTGGAGTTTTCTGTCGTATACGATCTGCCAGTCGAGTGGTATATGTCGTACGATTTGCTGTTTCCGCATGCACAAACCATGAGAATATTGTCGTGTACGACTTGACTGTTCGCAATGCCAGGCGAGTGGTCAGAACCGAGTGACTTGGCTGTGTCGCATACGACTGAGCTATGAGAATGGTGGAGTGGGAGGGCCCACCCTTCCTGTAATGTTGAAGTAAGGTTATTATTATTGTAATTTACATGTTTCTCCAATTTTGTTATGTGAACAAAGAGGCACAATTGAACGAATCTGCACGCACATTTGCCATGTTTGGAATTGTAACTGTGATACCAAAATAAACCAAATGAACAAATTACCTATAGTCAAAATTATAATTATATGAAGAGCTGAGGTTAAAATTTACTAATGTTATATGGAGTTGCTGCAAGACTATCTAATTCATAAACCCTAAACCCCCAATATCCAAGTCAAATGCTCAAATCACAGTTTTTAACATAGCTTTCTTCCCGTAACCTATGCTAGAGGGAATGTACCCATACAGCACACAACGTTTCAGTTATGTTCCAGAAACTTTTCAAATACTTTTCAATATCTTGTTTAGATAACATTTCATTTGAATATTTCACTTACATTTCTGAAACATTCCAATGTAATATTACGTATCTCAATTTTCAGATAAGTCTCAGTTATGTTCCGCTGAAACTTCCAACAAAACGATGACATTCCAAAAATAATGCGATTTAAAATTTCAATAAGAATGTTTCAAATATGTCTCCGAAACGTTTGGTCGAGACATTCGCCGCCATTATCGCTGAGTAGCCATGTTGCTTGTTGAATAGGTGGCTTTTTAGCACCTATTTGTTCCAAACAAATAGGTATATTGTTTGTATTTAATACTTCTTATTGCCCTGATATTTCAATATAAAAAACCTGTTCAGTTAAATACAATTTAGTTGTTAATATTGACAGTTTAAACTGTTATCAATGTATAACAGCCTATGGATATTCATACAAAACACCTAAAAATATCTACTAATACCGTACCTATGGTTAGAGCCTGAAATATTATTGAAATTGCCGTATATTAAGTTTAATAATACTATTTATAATGCTAATGAGTTCTCTGTAAAACTCTTACTTAATTAACTCCTTCATTACATCAGATGTCGTAGTAGTCGAGTGGAAGCCGACCCCCCGTGGCTTGGTTGAGCGGCCGGCTTTGGTGCGGGAGGTTCTGGGTTCGATTCCCGGGTCTGGCTGGGTGTTAATTTGTGTTTGTCTATTAGGTCTCGAAAATTGTCACTACACAAATTGTCTCACGAAAAGTACTGGGGTCACTCGAATTATTAAGTCACATTAAAGGGGGGAATGTTTGGTGCAGTGTTGATGCGGAAGCTTCCCAAGGAGACCAACTTCCTGAATTACTCTCCTATACTTTGTGGATGTCAGGCCATAGCTGACCAAAGCTAAGTGGCCACTCCTCTGATACCTCTGGAGTTGTTAGCCTAGAGGATGTTTGCATTACACTGCAATATTTCTGAAACATTACTCCGTAATGTGTCTGAGAGAGGACATATCTACATTGCGAAGATGTTGATAAAACATCTCTGAAATGTTTCGTTATGTTACAGATATTTCAGTGAAACATTTCTGAAATGTAACTGAAACAATGTGTGCTGTATGGGTAATACCTCGTAAAAATAATATTTGAATGCTACGTCGAGGACTAAACACATGGGGTACTATTTACAAGTTGGTAAATAGTACCCCATGTGTTTAGTATTACTTACATAGGATCATCTTGAAGACAAGTTGTCAGCACCACTGTCTTTTCTTCACTGCAAACATCCTCTAGGCTAACAACTCCAGAGGTATCAGAGGAGTGGCCACTTAGCTTTGGTCAGCTATGGCCTGACATCCACAAAGTATAGGAGAGTAATTCAGGAAGTTGGACTCCTTGGGAAGCGCAGTCCGCAGAATTAACCTCGGATGCTACGTGGCACCACATTTCCACTGAAGTAACATTATGAATTTAGCTGACGCGGTTGGCCACTTGTGAGGAGACCTGACATTCCAGCTCAGAACGAAAGCGGAGTCTGAACATGCCCACGTATTGCTAACAGAACGTTTTCCAGCATCATTTTCACATATTTCAGAGCTTTGGCAAGAATGGCTGCCGCACACAGGACAAGAGACATGGGACAGACATGATATTCAATGGCCCACCTTAGTCTTTGTGAACACTAAATTGACTGTCACTGTCCCACATTTTTGTACAGTTCGGAGATACGCCTCTGTGGCATATGCCACTTCAGATCTCCCACAGAATTCATGCAATTTGTAACAGTTGTCTAAAAATAAGTTGTAGAGAGGACATCAGCGAGTTGTCGCAGTTCAATCTCTAACCTGCGCCACTTTTCAAGGATATTTGTTTGAAGGGTATCCTCCCAGCCAACATTTAGAAACCACAATCGCTGCAACCAATGCCTTTGCACACAACAATCACTGAAGCCGTTCAATACAATGAATCAAAGCTTCGAGTAATGTTGGATAGAATGATACGTTTAGTAAATGGACTTTGTTGGAAATTAATTTGAAACGGAAATGTATCACTACTGTATTAGGATTCCAGCTTAGCCCCAATACCTTTTGTACATTACTAGAGTCTGAATCAACTGGCAGCGTAATGGGATGCTCCACATCATCAGAACGTAGCCATTGTTATTATACCAAACTCTGTAACGCCATGCAGGGAGAACTGGGTGGTTACTCATAAACGTTTGAAGCCAGAAGCCACCCACCTTGAGAAGTTCAATCAATTCTTTCTGACTGGCTAGTACATCTTCGACAGTGGCTGCTGCACCTGTCACCACGCCATCTACAGAGATATCAACACGCAACACAGCACTGGAAGTTGGGAATATTAGTTGTTCATCATCTTCTGACTGATTAATGGGGAGGAATACCAAGTATGCAGCATAGAAAACACCAAACGGCACTGTACTCAGTTAAAGCTTACTCGCTTGGTCTGTGTTGAAGCTCACTCCCTCGGCATGTTGGTGTGATGTTCTCATGTGTCACCCAGTTATGCCAGTATGTCTGTTGAACATCACCTGGGTATATACAATGATGTGGGACTGAACGTTATAAGAATGTTGGACATATCAGATTTTGGTTCTCACGCTCCCTTGCTCGGAAATGAGCAAAAGGGCGCATCAGAAGTATAAATAAAGCAAGGGGCGCAGTTATAGTGTAGAAATAGCAATACAAGTTCAAATAAAAAAGGCAACTAAAAGGGATACTAATAATTGCAGTCACTGTACTGTTTCAACATACAAATATATTATAAACAAAACAAATACAACCACGGAGTACTACAAATTAGCTCGACAAAAGTGTTCAAATGAGCTCGGCAAAAGTTTTACAATATAATTTTAATAGCGCATATGTGTTCGCACTCGTTATGCGTAAATGTCTCTTTGTTTACAATGGCAAACATTCCTAATCTTATCCCATTCAGTGATGATTTCCTTTTGAGCTGATTTCTACATTAATTTACAATACAGAAGTTCTGCCCTTATTTACACGACAGTTAAATGCCTTTTGACACAAATGTATCATTACAAGACGCAATTCTCTTCCAAGTGTAGAATCTTTGGTGAAAATAAGTGGACGCCGAACATACCTGGTTCAGTAGCTGAAGAACATCTAAAACTTGCGCAACAAGAGCCGTCCATCCTGGCCGTCCACGGCCCCACTTGACGGTACACACAACAAAAGCCGTTGACGTATTCCACCGCTTACATACCACGTAATACACGAGAAAATATACTGCAATGGTTACAACGTCCGCAGGTAATTTCTCGACCCAAAAATGCAATCCCCAAGTCTTCATATTCTTACGTGAACGGAAGCCTGATACAACACTCGTATCGTCATGTCGATTACTGGCACTGAAGAAACCTAGTTCAGTAATTGTGCAAGTTTTCATGGCATGCAATGCATCAGCAAGCACTAGCAATCCGCCAAACATCGCGGTAAGCGTAACAAGTATCTGCAACCCGTGCACTCCGAGCTTATCACAAAGCTAACAATTTGACAGTTCATGCCGCCCGGAAATTAATTGCTATCACCACGCGACACCAACTTCGTATAGCAACAAGCCTTCGAATCCCGGGAGAAAAAACATTCGCTGGAAACACGTTACAAAACATCAGTAACATAAAAGTATGTCACGGGCAGCTCATGCAGACCGCTCGTACTACGCAGTACACAGCGTGTCCCATTCTTCACCACCGTTGCGCGCCCGCCACTTAGCGTCAAGCAGCAACCATGCTTCTCGCGCACTCTCAGCTTTTTTGTATATTGTATTGGCCAATGGTGGTGGAGCCTCCCGGCTAGGAGTTCAACTAGCATGAAGCGGTCGATTTAAATAAAAAAAACGACATAGGGTTAGGATCTATATGACCATTAGTTAATCTCAAGCTACATCTTCTGTGCTGAGGCCGAACAGCGTATGGAAAGAGGGCCGTGAAACACGGACATTAAGAAGGGAGGGTAACCAGATGTCCCAGGAATGAGAAACGCTCCTGTTATGTCATCAAATATTTATGTCCCGCGCAATGAGAAAACGCGCGAGAGTTAAGAGATCTCCGGAACGACCAAACAATATTTGTGGATACGTTGTAGGAAAGTCGACCTCAAAAAGGGTTAAAGTACTATATAACTCCGTTCGCCCCCCCCCCCTTGCGGACATTCAAATAACAGGTGTGTGATATCGGCCATCAGGTGTCCACAAACGCATAAGGAGTTATCTATGATATGTAATTTAAACAAATGGGCTGGACATGCACTATGTCCAGTAAGAAGCCGGATCATGGTACAATATAGCCGACGGAAAGAAAGACCCGAAAAATGCAAATGTCGAAAATAAGAGTGTTCATATAATTGCACAGAATTGTTATTAAGATTAGTGGCCACATACCAGTCCATTCAAAGCGCGTTATGCCTGTAAGAGGTGGTTGCAGATCATGTATAAGTATGAAGAGGAGAGTTGTTCTTAAAATAGTATTTTATTTACCACCAACTTAGCAAGACCATCTGCCTGTTCATTCCCCCGGATACCAACTTGGCCGGGTATCCAAAGAAAGTGTATAGAAACATCCTTATGTGATAGTCGATACAATTGTTCCATTATTAGTAAAATAATGTCGTCTGATGACTGCGACACGTGCGATACTGATGAAAGTCCGATATAAGAAGAAAATCTGAGGAATTGAGCGTATGAACATAAAGAAGAGTATAGTATATTACGTATGCTTCCGCATAATAAATATGATTATTATGAATTGGTTTATGCTTATAAAGTCCGGTGTACGATCGTTATAAGCAGCTCCGAACCCATGGTCCGTCTTAGAAGCGTCCGTATATATACAACATTATGATAAATGATTCATCGTGTTTTAAAAATATGTAATTCAAAAAGTACTCCATGAAAAATTATGAATGATACATGAAAACAACGAGAAACTCTCCAAGTTTTTTTACAACACCACTTTACAAATGTTCAATATGCGCTCCCTTCGTCACTCGACAGACATCCAATCGGTAGTCGAGTTCGCCCCACACACGTCGCAGCATGTCCCTGTTGATGGTCATGACAGCTGCGGTACACTGAGAAAAAAATTTTGTTGATGCAAACAAAATTTGTTTCAATCAACCAAATCATTTGTTTACAGAGGGGCAACGAAATATTTGTTTGCTTGTACCAAATTATTT
This sequence comes from Medauroidea extradentata, assembly GCA_003012365.1. Taxonomy (NCBI): domain Eukaryota; kingdom Metazoa; phylum Arthropoda; class Insecta; order Phasmatodea; family Phasmatidae; genus Medauroidea; species Medauroidea extradentata. Next base: position 89 of record PNEQ01124169.1, on the reverse strand, counting down.
TGTTCCCTCGATTTGTTTGAGGCAAATAGCTGAATTTTGTTAGCAGTACCAAATATTTAGTTGGTCATAAAAATATTTCATTGGACATA
>PNEQ01124168.1:0-91082 GCA_003012365.1 Medauroidea extradentata | reverse complement strand
GGGGGCAAGATTTTGTTTTCTGACGACAGTGACCTTGTTGCATCTTTTTTATTAATTAAGCATGTATAAATTAGATACTTTAATAATAAAACTTCAGTTTTATGTCCTTAAGTTAGCATTATTTACATTTAAAAATACAAAAAATACATTTATACACAAAATTTCCAAATCCAGGGGGGGGGCATTTGCCCCCCCCCCCTGTAGCCCCAAATGACGCTCCTGAGTCAGAGGAAATAAAAACGCACGTGCTGGATGAAATAAAATAGACGATATCATAGGCGCATGCCGTTAATAAATGAACTGCGTGATAACTACCCAGATGACTACTACAACTATTTACGCATGGACAGTGAAACGTTCGATATACCGCTGGCTCTGGTTAAGGGGAGAATTTGCAAGACAGATACAGTAATGAGGAAGAGCATTTCAGCATAGGAACATCTCACAGCAACACTTTATCAACAGGCCTTTCGTTTGAGGACTTTAAGTTTGGCACAGAAATATCAGAGCCATCTTCATGTACTATTGTTCCAGAAACATAGCAAGGCCATTTACGAGGGCTTGAGGGCAGAGTACACAAAGCTACGTCGACGTACATAAATGGTGAGCTAGTTAGCACGTTAAATGATGAGAGAAAAATCTGTGATTAGTTTTACTACACGGTCACAAATATCTTATGTGTGTTCATACATGTGTCATTCATTCATAATAAACTGTACTGTAAAACAAGCTGCCTAAGAAATTAATACACGGTGCTTTATATATATTACTAGCCACACGGGGAACCGGGTAGCACTAATTATCTGTAGCCAAGAATGGAAGTCTATACACTGACAAGCCGTACACTGCCAAGTCTGTATCATACTTTATTTATTTATTATCTGTTAATTAGTACGGAAAATTACACAGAAGTGACAAAACTATTAAAAAAAAAAAAACTTTTTCTGTTTATCTGATCGTTACCAAACTTCACAGTATCACTCACTGGGTTAATCTGAAGATTGCCTGAAAATTTCATCAAAATCGCTCCAACAGTTTTGGAGTCCGTAGGGAACATACACACATACATCGATTTATATATATATAGGCCTAATGCATCTGTAATGCTATGACAATAATTTATATACACGAAAAGTAGAAAACGTTTTTATTCAAACGAAACAATTTGCAGGATATGTTAAATAAAATGTTTATGAAGGAATATTTGGTAAATGAATTTACTCAACAATCAACTTTGCGTGGAGGAAATAAAGCTTCTTGCAAAAACGTAGCAGCCCTGTCCTATTTAATACAACATAGAAGAAACCTGCGCTGTATCAAAAGTAACACGAACAACTTTTACTGGCCACCGATGATGTAACTGCTCACTTTGTTATCCTAGTACATCCGTAGTCTTTAGTAATCGGTGTTCTGGATGTGCAAATTGTATAGCAATGTAGCTCATATTTTCACAATTTAAAATTAAATTTTAATGCTAAAATTATACTGTCGCCATCACACAATGAAGTTTCTGCATCAGCTTAGTTGGAAGTAATTAAATGCAGGTATAATCGAAAGCGTAATTAATGTTTTAAAGCACACTTGTGTGTTATATTTCAAAGGATGTTTATGAGATAGTCGAGAGTTAAAAAATTGGATAACTAGCCAGCCATCTACTTTGCAGTGAATACCATTGTTATGCCTTGAATAAATTCGAAAAAAAAAAATTTACATAAACAAACAATTTAAAATGGACGAGATTCGTATAGGTCTCCTTTATTGATGTGTGGTTCTGATCGCAAAACTCCGTATTCGCATAAAAATTTTATTTTCATACGAAATTCCATGTCATATTCCTCTGAATTGCAAATTGACTTTTCGTTTCAGTAAAAAAGAAAATCTAGTTGAAAAAAAATGGGACAAGGAAAAAAAAAGTTTTCTTGCGTGAAGTTTTGAATGTGCATAGCAGGCTTGAAAGTACTCTGTCACGGATTTTATTTTCGTAGGTAGTTGATTTGTAATCTGAAGTCACATTTTCGGAAACAAATTTGTATTTCTAGTCCCCTCCAACGCAACAGTCATGTAGTCAGGCCCCTTCGTAATAATTACAGACATGAAAAATACGCTGGTTCACTAACCTGTAGGCTAGCCTACGAGAATACACGTGTATTCAAGAAGACAACAGCTGTTCATTAACTGCTCGCTGATAAGAGTGAAATAGGCCTGCATTTAGTTACAATGTCATTATTGGCTCCGCGACTTCAAGGACGTGTCAGATAAGTCAAGGACCAATTATGAAGATGATACGAACTTACAGTTGCTGCAGTTCTAGCTTGTGTCTGAGAGAAAACGCGACTTTTCCAGTGTATCTAGTAATAATGTATGACTTTACCGTGAACAGCTTATAGTTTGACGTTGGCGTGCGGGAGAGCTGTCATATACACTGGCGAGTTGGGTGGCGCTCCTGTGCCGCAGTCAAACGGGGCACAGTGCCGGTGACCTGCCGTTTCCGGGAACAGCATTCTGCAGACTGCAGTCATACAAACATGCAACCCGAGATCTGCCGACGTCGTGAAGACAGCTACTTACTACACACCCATTTCTGCTGCGCATTACTGTACAACGGCTGCTAGAACATGCTAAGTACGTTTAAGTTGTAAGGAAATTAAAAGCCCAAACGTCAACGAGCTATATAGTAAACATAGAGGAGCGGAAACAGCAATCTCCAAGGCTCTGAGGTGAAGCCCAATTGAACGTGGTATTTTGACCCTAGATACAATGGCGGACTCTTATATCCGGTCGAGAGACGAGAGCGATTATGTTAATTGAAACATTATTACAGTATAATATATTACAATATTTATTGTTTTTTCCTGTGTTTAGCGGAAATATAGTGGAGCTATAAAGTAACGGATTTTATGCGAACATATCGACGGCCCAGTTCAAAAGCGAAGCAACTCAAAAAATTACATTTTTGAGTTTGACTCACCAACACACAGACAGAAGTGCAATCTACTCAGTTGAAAAGAAAAACATGTAAATTAACTTGTTTTAATAACATGACACTTTATCCTGATTGTCAGTGAAGAGCTAGAAATTGTATTTCTTTTATTTTATTGTGATAATTTCAACAAAATCAGACTATAAACATTTTAAACACCTTAAATAGTTGCCTCTGTACATTTGCTTCAAATTTACGCCAACCGAATATGTTAATTAATATGATTTTCGGCGAAACGGAAATCTTTCTATATGCATTTTTGCTCAAAACTAGGAATTTTCAGTTGTTTCCCTTTTGAACTAGGCCATCGATATGACGGATTTTCAACATAATGTTGGCCACACTGCTGTTCGCCATGTTTTCTAGGGTCTAAACAGCCGTTCAATTGGGCTTCACTTTGGAAGCGTTTCCGCCCCTCTATGTTAACTATATAGCTCGTTGCCAAACGCCTAAGAAGGAATAAAGTATGTAGACATTATATCTGTCACTTTTTGGCCAAGGGAATATTAATGTAAGTATGAATCCTTAAAAATCGAAATGTTTTTTTAATACCGAAAATGCCTTGGAGATAATTACGATGCTGTACGCGAAATTAAGTGCTGTTAAAATATTTAACTTGAACAGAAATAAAAATTCAGACCTTTCCTGTACATAAAAATTTTAGGAGTAGAGCCACCACCCTCTTATTGCACAACATTACGTTCACACAAAGTTTTGTAAACAATTAATGTCGTCTACTTGAACACTGCATGTGATACGTGTTTGTGTTAACCAGTGTACTTTTACAATTCGAGGATACAAACTGCGCTACACAAACTTTGGTCATGACGAAAATAACCTTTGGTACAAATATGTCAGGCGCTTAGCTTCGGAGAAAATACGTAAAGCCATAATGTAATCCGTTACTGTTGTTTTCCTCGGATTTTAAGAGCTTGACCTATTTTTATCAATTATTATTTTCTGTAGGGTTGACCACAGATTCGTGTTGTGCAGTCTGTATCATCATGTAGAACAAGGAGCTTGGTCAACACAAACACACATCCCTCGCCGGGATTCGAGCACGGTACCCTTCGCACTGCAGCTCGGCGCACAGCCGACTAGGCAACGATGTTGTGATTTATGCTAAGGGGACATTTCACATTGTGACCTAAACTCTTTATTCCAGTACGGGAATACAACAACTCATTAATTACTATGGTATTCCAGAAATGTTAGCAACTTATTTTTCGAAAAGTAATGGCCTAAGACATTTTTATACCGTGAAGTATTTTCTACTTACTTTTCAACAAAAAACCGTATGAAAGTGTCCGTATCTGCGAATTAACAGACGTACTGTCTTCGACAAACACTTAACCTAACTCAAACCTAGCCCAAACCTACCAAAACCAACCCAAACATACATAAGCCCAGACCCTAACCCACGAAAACCACTATCTACCCATTACCAACTAAATCAAAACAAATAATAAACACAAATTGCGTCACAGAAAACAAAACTCACGATACAAGTACATAACTTTCACAAACAAAAATTTAAAACAAAAAAAATAGAAACAAAGTCAGGAGATTTTGGTCTGCACTTAACATCGAGGTCTTAAGCGCTGGTTAGGTGTGACGAGATGAGTATGGATCAGCGCCGGATTGTTGAGGCAGGGGAAACGAAAGATCCCCGAGAAAACCCGCCGGCCAACGGTATCGTCCGGCACGATTCCCACACGCGAAAATCCGGGGACCGACCCCGCCGGGTATCGAACCCGGATCGCCTTTGTGGGAGGCGAGTAGTCCAGCCACTGTCTATACAAGGCGCCCCGATGATGTCGCACAACCCACGTAAGACCTCGGAGACGAATTCTGACCAAACATCGGCCTGCGAAGGAAGAACGTCCTGCGCGTGATGACTTCACAGCAGTGTAGTCTAGTCGGTGTCGCCTCGGCCACAAACTTCATCTCTCCGAGTGGAGACAACTTCTCTTTTGGCTCCTCCTTCTCCTGTGAGTTACCTAGCCGAGTGTACTCCTCGCAACATTTTTATAAGTTACTCGTTCGCATAACAACCAGGTCAGTAAAGTTTTAATGAAACTACATTTTAAAATATGGCACGTGCATACATCATCCTGCTTTTGCTTTGTTTTTTCGGCCATTGTTTTCCCCCTGCATTTTGCGTGGCTAATCTCGTTTCCATCTCCAGTTTCCCGCCTCTGACGGCTCTCCTTCCTTCTACTCTCAGCAACACTCGCCATGGAATATTAACGCCCCTCTCCATCCCTCTGTATCTACGCCCCTCCGTGGAACAAGAGAGAGCAGAACGAGGTTATTTATTCACCCCGGTGCTGGAGGAAGTGGCGAGGAATCAAAGAGATGTCCGCGACGCATGGCCGCAATACCCTCACGCACTCCCAACTATATATTCAATGCTTCCAATGTGTCAGTTGGCGACACACGCGACGACAATGGAGGAGCTGGCAACGTGTTTCCTCGCTGTTATCTCGCCGACACGGCAACAGTCGGCTATTGCGAGCTCATTAAACGCCGCTGAATTCATTCCTGTGAGTACACTATAAACTAATACCGGACACTCGTACGTTCCAGTGGTAACACTAGACGATGGTGTCGCCTTCTGCGTACAGATAACAAACACCACACTACATTAAATTGATTTCGTATTTATGCCGCCAAAATAACAATGTGGGGGGGGGGGGGTAGGGAGAAGACGTTCTTTCTACACGAACATCATATTTTCAAAGCCACAATCAAACTACAGTTAATTTATTCTTATGCAGGTAATGAAGATAATCGTAAATAATATCGACGGGTTTGGGAATTAACAATTACATCCACTAGTTGCATAGGCGTAATTTGGGGGTGGCAAAGGGTGGCACTTGTCACTCCAAAATGTTGTTGATAGAGAACATAAAATTCTCTTTCTTAGCTTAGGAACACAATTTTGCTTCTACATTTTCCAATGCACTTTTATTTTATAGTTTAGCTAATTATATAAAATAGTCAATACGAAAGTGTATATACAATTTTGATGTAAGCTGTTCGATTCCCCCCTTTTTATTTTCAAATCTTTTATGCCTGATAATCCGTGCCATCCCTATCAAAACGCTCAAATTACACCCATGAAGTTGCCCTGGAGTCGGTAAAGAGACAAATTGATATAATCAGAGAATAATAAATTTATTTAATTTTTTTCTGGAAACATAGGTATTGCAGCTATATAAATTTATTCACAACAAAAAAAAAATTTCATTTTCATGGCCACGAAAGCTCTCTAAATATGAAATTGAAACACCAGTTTCCAGCGAACATAGCGGTAGAAATTTCCCTTCCCAAAATAATAATTATGATCTCCCTAACCTTTCGCTTAGAGGCAGATGAGACCTGCAACAGTACAATATTATTGCATGTTTCGAAAGCCAAGGGCCCTCACATCTGTGACTAGCGTTTAGAACCCTAAGAAGCTGAGAGTTGAAAACATTCAGTCACTGACCATGAAGCAAAGTTGAAGATGTGCGCAGGCAGCCGCCTGCCCCACGCTTCAAATGCGTTGCAGCGTGTTCGTAAACAGGTTTTTTTTACTAAAGTACTACACCTGTGCCCATTGTGTCAACGTACGAAAAGAAAACAAACTTCAGACGAGGTCGGAACCTCATTCATAAGAAACACCGTTTATAAGCTCTCCAACATGGCTAAAAACGGCTTTTCAGACTTCCGTACTTCAAAATGTACTGACCGGTTGTATGTGAAACTCAGATTGCGACCTGCACTGAACTTAGTTGAAGGCTTTCCACTAATAAAATTATATGGTCACCACTTAATGTCCCATAATAAAAACTGTTCGGCGGGAAGCTTGCACGCTAGTTCAGCGCTTGGCTCGCTGAGGCGACGCGGCATTTGATGCTCCGACGCTTTTGAGCCTCTCACGCGCGGTAGGCGATGCCCTTAAGGCATTGAAACAAAGTGGTGTATAAAAACCTTTCCCCGCATATCAGGGCTTGTGATAGTTACAGTGCTCGCCGTCTGCCACGAGCATACAGAGTTGATCCCAGAGACATCTTGTGTTGAGTCAGGCAACAGCTAGTGTACATCAGTGCTGCTCTTTGTGTTCAGCGGTGCCTTGTGAAGCGACTATTCTCAACTCCATGTTGTAAAGATCAACGGCGCATAGTTGTGCACAGGGAACACAAATCGTCGGTACATTGCCAAAAGGACCATTATCATATTTTAAAACATATCATATCGTCCCATTTGGTATACTTCTTAAAATGCCAATGCCACATTGCAAATAAAATTTGATATTGGCCCTTTTGGTAATATATCGACGATTCTTAACCCCTATGTTAAACAATGATGATCTAATTTTCATGGAAGACGCCTGAAATAGGCTACGTTTGTACCCCCACCCCTCGTCAAACACCAATGTCAGAACACGCAATTTTTGTAAAAAAAATTTCTTACTAAAAATGATGCAGACGAAATAATGCGTTGCAACATTTGCAGCCGTCTGTAAGCTCTATGCGTATGCTTAAGTTTGTTATAAGCCGAAGGTGAATCACTATACGGTAATACCTCCTTGTTAAACCATTACCACACAACCAGGTCCTCGTAACTGGGATAGGGGAAAGAAATTCTTTGCAGAATATTGTCGAAATTTACTTCGTCCAAAGACGAAATAATGAATCGAAAAATAAATGTTTTAATGAAGTAATAACGAATCAAAATCATTCAGCTACACTAACGCTATTAGTTTTATTTAGTATGTTGAAAAGTTAAATGTACTAATGAAAATTATTTTATGAACATGGTAGTTCTCAAACGTCTCTTTGTGCTAAATTCCATCTCTTAAGGTATTTCAATTTGTTTTACACAATATCTGTGTTCATTTGTCAATTGATTTTCGAGGTGTCGCTTTAAGTCCCTGTTTTATTTATTTTTCTAAATAGGTTTATTTAGGTTTATTTGTAATGAAGGTGTCGCTTTAGGCAGTTGTGTTCTTTTGAAATTGGTTTAATTAGGTACTGCTACATTATCTAATTAGCGTAACTTTAAATACATTTTGTTAATTTTAGGAAATTTCGTAATAATTTTTTCAAAAGTTAGGTTGGCACCGACTCCAAAAACCACAATAATTGAATATTATTGTCCTATTAAATTAATCGGATTCTAGGTAGTCTAAAAATAAGGTAATGCTTTTTTTTTTTTTTTTACTTTTTAGTGAGTTTTTTTCAGAGTATATTTTCTAAAAGCCAGTGTTTTTTGTTAAAATTCTTTTATTTTATGCCAGAGACTCATTCACGCACGTTAAGTGATGACACGCTGTTTCCAAGTTTCAGTATACGTTATTCTGGGCATACTCTAGTAAAGCTTGAAGGTAGTCTAACCTTTTTTGTTCGCTTGTATTATCGCTCGTAATTTTGTTTTGCTTAGGGGATGCGCTTGGTGCAGTGGTTAGAGCACTCCCCCCCCCCACCATAACGATCCGGGTTCAATTCCCGGCTGGGTTGGTCCCCGGATTTTCACATATGGGAATCGTGCCGGACCCTCTCGGAGATCTCCCACATCCCCCCACCTAATTCTGGCGTCTCCCCCCTCTCTCTAGTTATATGGTCCAATTTCATGTTATTCTCCGGAGCAAGGAAGTGCCTACTAATACAGGCGCCCAGTCGCGAGTGCGCATCCAGGTTGCGATACCCCGCCCTTCGGAAGCCCTTCCCATACGATATTTATTTACTTATTTTTGATTTACTTTTTCCAGTTTTCACACTACCTGTGTAAGTTCTGCGTTATAGTTTCTTTTACGTCAGAATTTCAGATAATGGAGAACCGCTTACACATAGTTTAAAATGATTAATAGCATTGATATTATCGACTTGGAACAAATCTGTTGTGGTAACCTTCAATCATACTCGAACTGGAGTGAAGTGAGGTCCAGTTCGCTTAAGGCCCTTTCAATGCATCACATTTTACATCAATTTTCTTTCAGATTTATTGATTTCAATTTATTGAATGCCATGTAAAACCAAGCTTTAACCGCGCCCATTTTGTCTATCAATTTATTGAATGTCTTCAATTTCTTCAAAGATTTCTGTTTCGAGCAGGATTTAAATTTTCTTGACTTGAAGTATTTAAAGAACAGAGAAGATGTTTTTCTGCCAATGGTAATTCAGATAACACATGGAAATTAAACAATATCAATATTTTTGTGTTGTGCAGTATTAGTTTATAATTAAAAAAATTACTTAACTATTAATTCTGTTCATCATTTGTTTACAAATTGTGTGATAACTTTTCAAATGGTTTCTTCAGTGCTTATTGAATAAAATTCCTTGAATCGTTGTAATATCCAGCAAACTGAATTCAAATGATATTTATTCTTATTCTGAGTTAAAGGGAGGGCCTTTATCAAAGCTAGCCACGGCCAGTGCTAGTTCAGTGGCTGCACAATAGGTCGTTGAGTCACGAATACAGCATACTACGCTGCTGCGATACCGGTACCTTCAAAGCCTCAACTACTATACTGCTTGTTTATATTGTGGTGCAAAGCCCCTGTGATATTTTTCCATCGCTGGATCAGCGTTGATGCCAAACGCGCAAACAAAGGATTTATCGTTTATTTAGCGAGCGCAAGCTGGCCGCCTAACCACGATCTAATGCAGCGTGTAATCTGGAAGCAGGGTCGTAGGCAAAGTTTTCCCGCGTAAGTCACGTGACTTTATTTGATCCTACCAACATGCGTGCTTAAATATCACTGGCTCTACTAATATCACGAATGCTGGCCAGGGAAATGTTTGTGATTTGCTAGAAATGTAGCGTGTTGTAAACTGAATTTTAGCGAGTATTCTCTTCCAGACTACGTTCACTTATTTTACTTAAGTTTCCATGCTGCCTTTCAACAGTAAATGTACAAATTACTGACTGCTTGGTTGAGTAATATTATCCATGTTATTTCTGATGTCTGCCCCGGTCACAAAACGGTGGATTTCGTCTGCTTACGAAATGCATCTAAGAATGTTTTCATATCAGAAAGACTGTCTTCATCTTTCATTTTTGCTTCTAGTTTTCGTGTAGAGAAGTTTACAAAAAATCGAGGCAAGAAATCTTATCATCATCATAAATTTTTAACAGGTAAATCTTGATTACTTTTGAAGGGAAATGCAACTAAACTTCATCTTCATTATTTTTCACAAAATAATGTCTCTGTTGAAAGTTCCATACGCATGTTCAGCGCCCTAAGTGTGTAGACGATAATACATTATATGCTATGCGTGTGTCTGGAATTTTCTTGTTCCTGCTCTCACATATTGCTCGGACATGCAAAATACCTCCAACCAGATTTCGCCCTTTTCAGGTCTGTCTGCCTTGTGCTCGCACAGTATTAAACACATTTTTTTACGAGCTTATCAAACTTGTTCAACGAACAAAGTCTGGTTAGTTTTGTCAAAACACTAGGCAGACTCGAAAAGACTTTATGAAGCCCTCACTATTAAGAATATTCTTTATATGTAAGTGAAGTAAGTTACAATTCCATGTAAGGAAAATTTACCGCACATGTATATGGTAAGTTTACTGAAGAGAGATATTCCTAAAAAAAATTGTAGAAAATTATGTGACGAATATATTGAAAAATTCTGTACCATTAAAAATAAGAAAATATTTACGGATTTGAGGAAATGTATATTGATATTGTACATTGTTATACAGATCATAAGTCATGAAATAAAAATTTTTTGTAGTAACTGTAATTGAACCATTACGCCACTGAAAGTTGTTGACGAATATGTCAACCATAAACTCTTGTACGTACTTACCGCAGCATCTAATCTAATAGCGGGTAATTTCGTTTCGAGCTTTCCACTGAACTTTCGTTAACGAGGTACGCAGGTTAGGTGCGATCCTTTAACAACGAGGTCTTAAGAGCCTACGCGGGTAAAGCGAGGCGAAGAGACAACAACAACCATGCCTGCGTCGGGATTAGAACCCAGAACCTCTCGCATCGTAGACCAACGCCTAACCAACTAAGCTAGGGAGGCCGGCTGGTGCGCAGAAAGTTCGGCGCATGACGTACCGTAATTTTTGCTTACAACAACGTGAAAATTCACAGTCGTGTATATGAATTTTACTGTACGCTTGCGTAGAGTGAATGTGATTGTATAGTGAGGTAACTTAACTTTATTTTTCTTAAAGAGCAAAATATATTTCCCATACGAGTGACGGAATACTGCCTTACATTTTCCAGGTAAATAAACTTTTTTTGTACTCCAGCTAGCAATGACAAAATTAAATATTCGCACAGAAGGGAATATATTTCGGCCAGCACTTATAATTTTCTCGGGAAACTCCTGTTTCTCCCGCCTCTCTCATTCCGTCGCTGCCCCACACTCATCTCACTTCACCTCATCCATTCCAAGGGCCGGACGGACGACAGGCATGTTTCGCTAGACGAGCAGTCGGCCCAACCTTCACGCCGGCCTTCTCTCATACACACTGTGACCCTTTGAAAACACTTAGTGGATTCTAATTTAATTTTCATTTCACTTAACATCTAGGTCTTTAGTGCTGGTGAGGGGTGACATGACGAGCGTGGGCAGCAGCGCCGGAATGAAAGGGAGGAGAGTGGAGGAGAAATCCCCGAGAAAACTCGCCGACCAACGACATTGACCTGCACGATTAGGGTCAAGGGTCAACCCACCATGGAATCGAGCTCTGATCGCCTTGGTGAGAGAGATGGGTGTACTAGTCACTGCCCACAACCCCGGCCCTTATTCGAGCAGAAGAATAGAAAATGTGTTATATTATGAATACAACATGCAACAGTTAATGGAACAGTTCGCTGACAAAGCAACCTGCGTCGTGCTGTACGACACTATTTTATATGGTTTTCGGTATCGAAGACACTCGAGGATATAGGTCCTTCGTAACAGAACACAGGCCTACTCACAATCTACTTCAAATGTACGATTCTATTTGCTTAAGATCTTTTCGTCCACGTGCAAACAGGTAGCGTATTTATAAGGAAACACTTGCGTTATGGGGGCTTGTGCAGACGTAAGCTCAGCGGCCCCGCTGATCAACTCCGTCGTACGCTATTGGTAACCATGGCAATCCTGCCAAGTAATCCCTTGATTACCCAAGCTAAAGTTATTTCTACTTCAGGTTGGGTAGATAATAGAATTTCTTATGCACAAGCTCGGCACGAGGAAAATTTCCACTGCTGCCAACGCTGGTTTCTAAGGGGTCTATTCCATGCTGGCGCTAACGTAGTGAACTGCAGTACAAAACCGAGCATTGCCGAAGTACGAGGTTCTTTCCAAAAGCGCCTTCATATACACTTGGCCCCTTATGATGGAATTACATAGGCGCGACAGAGCGACACGACAAAAGTGATGCGGCACTAATAATTCTCTTTATTGCGAACACTAGTTTGGCTGCCGCGCGACAAATACTAAAAAAAAAAAAAAAAAAAAGACATTATATGTAAATAGTTCATTGCTGCTATATACTAACCTACCTCTAGCACTACAGCCAGAGATGTTTACAGTATTTAAGTTTTCCCCTTTTATGCGTAATATATTTTAAGTACTCGCTGGCATCCCGAAATGTGGAAATAAAGGCACAGTTACATGTTTGCTTAAAATGCTTCCGATTTTCTTATGATACCAAACAAATTCTCTTTTAAGATAAATAAACGCTATTTACTACCAACTCGCCAGTTTCACCAATATTTGGGAGCAAAATTAAACTCCCGACTCGCATAAAATCGCATATCATTTCTATTCGGTGTTCGCATTGCGTCCGCCATTTCTGTCGAGATGAAGTCACAGAAACCTCAGCGCTGATTGGCGGACATATTTAGTTTTTCATGTCACGGCGTCGAAGCGAATGCTTGGCAGATCTTAAGGGGGATGGACCGCCAAAGCAGTGAATTTTCACAGTTTCCGACATAACTTTTTCCGCTCGCATATTATCGAAAATCTAGATTCGGCAATCCGGAAATGATACTTTTGTACAACTCATTATATTACTGTATAGTCACAGACTGACTTTATTTTTGGAGCAGTGATGGCTGATAGGAAAAAGAGACATTTTTGCTGAAGCGGCATTACGCCTAAACAAATGTTACGTTACCGCCCTAGTTCAACACTACGCCATCATAAAAACCTCCAACTGCGGACTGTGACGACAGGTGCTGTAATCACAATATAGAGCTTTGTTTACTTGTGTCATTCTGCTGACACTGATATCTAATACAGTTGCTGTGTTGGCAAGCTAGCACGGAGACAAGCTAGGTGCATTCTGTTATATGTCTGCAGCTGGGCCACGCCCCCTTGGGACTACGAACCAATTACAAGCCTACAGGCGAGCAAGGGCCGTATTCCGTGCTACACCCAGTCGATTCTAAAATTTATTAATTACAAGTGCAGGAGATAGTGGACGTTAATAAATGATAATCTCACTGCGTCTATTAAAGGTAAACATAATTTCTCACATTTTAGGCGCAAATTAATGATGTAGTATAGACGTTCGTTATTCAGTACCTTAGAATACTAGAAAATATAAAACTACCAACTTTCGTAGAGAGTTAAATGTACATCTATGGTAGACGAGTTCATAAGAGTCTTGGTGAAAGTAAAAATGTTACCAAACCGTGTTTATCAGTCAATATTCAGTGAACTTAATAAACAGAGGGTTAAGTAACAGAAATCTCTTTTCATTTTATTCACTAAAATATACCTACTGGCGGTAATTTTACTGTAATGTGTTATGGTTAGTATTAGCACATTTCGACAGCATTGGAACGGGAGATTTAAAACCACGTAGGGAAAATTGTCTACAGCACATCCTCCCGAAAATAGGTGTTTTTGCGTTCCTATTTAGTATGGTGTGTAGTCATTAGAAAGGTGCAGGTACGCGCAGTGCGTTTGTATATCTGATAATGCGTCATAAAATAACAAGGTTACCATTGAAGGTCTCATAGAGGCGACTTATCGGCGACAAGACTTAACGCCAGTTCAACTAATAAGGGCGCCGTCTACAGCAATTTTCATCACCATTTTTTTTCTAATTTTTTATTTGTACCAGATAGTTTTTTTCTTATTTTAGACACAAAATGTGACTAAATTTGGCTCTTATGAATTTTTTTTATCTCTCATAGTTTTCGCGTATTGGCTTGTTAAGGGGGATGATGCGCAAAGCAGTGAATTTTCACAATTTTTCACATAACTTTTTCTCCTCGCTCATTATCGAAAATCAAGATTCGACAATCCGAAAATGATACTTTGTACAGTTTACTACATTACTACATAGTCACAAACTGTCTTATTTTTGGACCAGTGATGGCAGATAGGAAAAAGAGACATTTTTCCTATCTGACATCAGTACTCCAAAAATAAGAAAATCTGTGACTATGTAATAATGTAAGAAGGTGTACAAAAGTGTAATCTACGGAATGTTGAGCCTTGATTTTCTATAATAAGTGAGGGGAAAATATTTATGTCGAAAATTGTGAAAATTCACTGCTTTGGCGCACCATCCACTTTAAAGTCATATTTTGCATGTCTCCGTTTTAAGGACTACACTAAAACCAACTGATATACCAAAGTCAAAAAAATCACAGTGCATAAAGACATTGCAGGCTACAATATCATGCTCATAAAAATAAAGAATAAAAATTATTTGTATTTTAAAAAAATGCTGAACTAAAAATAATAAAATTTAAAAAATTCAATAAATTTTTTTAATACGAATAGTTTTTATTATTTATTTTTATGAGCATGACATTGTAGCCTGCAATGTATTTATCCAGTGTATATATATTTTTTAGTTTGGTATACCAGTTGGTTTTAGCGTAGTCCTTAAAACGGAAACATGCAAAATATGACTTTAACAAGCCATTACGCGAAAACTATGAGAGAATTTCATAAGATCCAAATTTAGTCACGTTTTGTGTCTATAATAATAAAAAAAAAATATCTGGTACAAACAAAAAAAATTAAAAATTGTGATGAAAATTGCGGTAGACCGCGCCCTTCGCATTGGGGCCAGGGTGAAGCATGATGCGCGAGCTACTTCATCCTTATCGCTTTCGCATTTCTAGGTCTCGAACGCGCTACACATGTTCACATAGACGGTCACTTAAGGTTGTTCTCGTGGCAAAAATTCAAAATTTTATATCTGCTTGGAATAGTGTTAGTTTCATAGACGTTACTTTTGACTACATTTTCCACTTGTAGAAATTTTTTAGCTCACACAGTTTTCCCATAGCGGCATGTCAAAGTCAGAATTTTCTAGTTACTGGGACATATGTTTAACAAAAACCAAGTGACTTACTCGAATGAAATAATTTACACTGAAATGAGATATAATGGGCAATATACTAAAATATTTAAAAACACACAACAAAATCATTTTGTCTTTAAAAATAACCATAAATGAGCTAAATTTCGTCATTTTCGGATTTTTTTAAGAATAAAGAAATTCCATGCTGTGTTTTTAAATATTTTAGCATAGTACCCATTATATCTAATTTCAGTGTAAATTATTTCATTCGAGTAAGTCACTTGGTTTTTGTTAAACCTATGTTCCTGTAACTTGCAAATTCTGACTTTGGTATGTCGCTATGGGAAAACTGTTCGAGCTAAAAAATTTCTACAAGTGGAAAATGTAGTCACAAGTATCGTCTATAAAACTAACTCTATGCCAAGCAAATATAATTTTTTTTGACACGTGAACCTCCTTTAAACGTTCAACAAAATGATACATTGAAAGGAAGTACAATATACTCATCAAAAACGCCATTTATGATTAATATTTTTCCTTAAAAAGAAGCAATTAAACTAAAACACATACTTATTTATCCCCAGAAATTCATGCAGGAGAAGCAATCAAAGAGAATGTAATTACAGCCAAATAAACGTTTATAGTGGTCTAACAGAAAGATGTAACCTTCGCCTTTATCCGTGCTCTACAGTAAAGATAGTAAAATTTTGAGAATCAGAGTTTCTTTAAGATTCGCGCATTAAAAACTTTATGTATTGTAGTCATCGAGTGTACAAGCAGTAACGGCGTGACGCGATTGGGAAAACATAATGATGTAAGAAAAAAAAGGCTGAAAAAGTGAAAGCATTATATTGAAAGAAAAAAAAAAAACAATAAATATGGCTGGGGCTTCACTCTCCAAACTGAATTATTTTATTCTTATTTTTTTTTTAATTCTGAGAAGGAAATTGTTAAATCTGCAATTATATAGCATATTTTATTTACCTAGCGGTACAGAAGATTCAGCTGTTGACGTATATTCAGGCCGCAATAAGTGTAGCAATTTTGTTACATTCATGATTTGCTGAACTGATACGTTACAAGTTCAACCATCATTCGTGTGCTGTAGTGCGAGGTACAAAGTAGACTTTGTGATTTAATCTCAGATTTCACATTCTTCTACTCAGAATTAAAAAAAAAAAGTAAAAAAAATTATTAATTTTAACTTGGAAACTGATGCTAAGCATTACTCATAATGCTCAAGAAGTGTATTGGTGTCCTACTCCATGTTCGTGTAGCTTGTAGAGGATAAAGTTACTCGACTGTACACGCACGCTATGTGATGATACAAGGCTGAACACCACCCTGGTTGATCGTTGTCGAGTACAGTCGTAACATTTTACGATGCTGGAGTGCATTTTTCAACGGCGCCATCACGTATCACTGAACAGTTGGCAGCGCCGTGTTACAAACTGGTAACAAGTGCAACGCGAAGCTGGCGAGCAGAAATTCAATCGTCCACATTTTCATGACTTCTGTTCTGCTTTTTTTTTTTTTTTTTAATGGAAATTTAATCTATGGTCGTTATGACAAAGTATCGGTCGCACGTGTGACGGGTATGGATTTCTTAGTATGTGCAAGAACATAATCAAAAGATACTACTCTGCAGGAAAAAGTCATTATTTTTTTTTTACAAATGTATGACAATAATCCGTAACTTGTATGGGAAATTTATTTTACTTTACTCGAAACGTAAAATAACTGCACTGTACAGTAAAAAAATATTCATACACGAATATGAAACTTTACGAACAAGTGAAAACTATAGTACGATATGTACGATACTTTTTGCATACCTCACAAACAAAAATTTACCGAAAAGTTCGACAAACCTACGCAAGATAAGTATAAGCTGTTCACTTTAAAATTAGTACCTTTTAACCTCTAGTATTTTTTTCTTTTCCACTAATTTCCGTTATTTGCTAATTCAAACATATAGCAGTGCATGTAATAAACAGACTGTGTAGATTTCATTATGCTGAAAAAAAAAAAGTACGTTGCCACACTTAAGATTCCACTATACACATGATGTACAAAAACTTTGTTTAAAAGCAGTAATGTTTGTTTTAGAGTGTAAATCAAAAATGTTTGTTTGAAGAACCAGTTTAATGGATGTGTTCTTTAACATATTTGCACTAAATTAGTTTTATGCGTTAAATGCAATTTGTAGACAGTGATAGAAAAAAATGGACACTAAGTTTATTCTGTCACTGTTTACAAATTTTATTTACCAAGTAAAGCAATTTTAACGCAGACATGTTAAAGAACACGTTTTTAAATTGGTTTTTCAAAAAAACATTTTTTTTTATTTATCCTCTAAAACAAGTACATATTACGGCTTTATAGTTTGCAAAACTGTTGAGCAGTTAAATAATATAATTATCAAACTAATGGAGTTAACTACGATTCTTTCATTCAGTCGAAGAGCTCACAATCTATATAAAAAAAAAGTTATAAATTAATACAAGTATGCCAACATAAACTAATTAATATTATGATTTATTACAGTTCTTTACCAAATTGTTTGTATTTCTGAAGTGGGAAAAATATTAACAGATACAATAACGTACTTTTTTTATTATAAGAATGGCATAAATATGAGATAATGAGAAGCAGTGGAGAAGACAGTGCTGTTTCAGAGGTGTTATCACGTGGTGATATTTGATTTTTTTTTTAAGTTGTTTCGGAAATAAAGGCAGATCAATTAAAACTTGTTTAAATGCTCGCCAAGCTCCAGTCGTATTATTAAATCCTGTCAGATACCTAATAATGAAACGTTCTGGTGGATTGCAAATTACCAACCAGAGTCGCGCTTTCGGCAATTCGTTTACGTTGCATCACTACTGATATAAATTTGGACGGTTTACGCATTTTGAGCTGCGTTTCCTTTTCCGTACACATCTATTTTCGTAATAAAGATTTTATCTCCATATGAATTTCGTATAAATACCGTGTCTGTAAAAATTTAAGTAAGACGCAAATCATAAGGAAATAACTTTAAAGGGTAATGTAAAATAAAAGTTGGAAGTTGATACAACAAGCTGGAGATAACACACGCCCCTGAATCTTGCAAACCAAGGAGAGGACCTTCAGGGACGACGAAGTTTCGTTTGGTTCAAGGCGCAGATAACGTGCGGGAATACAGAACATAAGGGTGATGTCTAGCGGCGAGGAAGAGATCCTGTTTTTTCTGTGCCTACTCGAGCCTACAAGTCCCGGGGCGAGGAGCCTACACGACTACCTGCCGAGACTATATATGTATATATACACGTGAAGAAGAAGGAACTGTGCTGAAACGTGTGTCGGAAGAAAAGCACGCAACACAAACATGGCGGTACCGGAGCTGCGCTGTTTGCTTTCCGAACAAACATGGAGAATACGGCGCACGAGACGATACGAGATGCGAGGAGGAAGATGTGAGGCAGTGATGGTAAGTGGAACAGCGTGCGGCTTCTCAGACCAACGTTTTTTTTTTTTTTTTTTTTTTTAATGATACTTGGAATTGGAACTTTGCTTGCGACTAGGGTTACCCGACACCGAGAATAAAAAAGGACTTTCATCTCGCTGAGGACATTTTGCTAAAACGAAGGGCAATGAAAAGGTATATAATCCGTACATTAATTGTGTATTATTTTCTTGTGAAAACCAATATTAATACAAAAGAACACAACAACCAAATATATAAGACTAGATGAGTATTCTTGGATACACGCCATTGCTTGCGAATGTTGCCAAGTCGTAGATAAACCCACAAAAACATACTACATCAAAGAACACAACACATGCCTATGTGAATAGCAAAGTGCACGCAACACATGTATCGTGACGTGACGAGCCGCCTTGTGTGCGTGACAGCAACTTCATTTAGATTAATTTAGCAAGCAGTTGTGTACAGTAATATCAGAAACAGATAATATTTCATGTAGGTAATATCTCATATTGTAAAAAAAAGCCGGACATTTATTAGTATAACAAAATCCGGCTGGACGCAAAAAAAAATTCTTAAAAAGGAGGAGACAGTCTCGTTTTTTCGGACGTCTAGGAACTGTACTTGGGACTGCAATAAGCACGGTGACTGCCAGGAGCCGTTCATGTAAGCACATTCTTAGATGACGCTCATTTTGAGCAGTTCTCGAATAAAATATTACAAATTAGCAGAAGTTATGCACGCCATTGGGCGACCTGCGCAGTCCGCCATATTAAGAGAAGTTGTACGTACCTATTATTACTTCTTCATACAGTATGTATCAAAACTTTTGGCATAACAAGACATTAGTTACAGTTTCCTACACCTCTATCGCCTTCATTGTGATTTATTTTGGCCACTGATGACAAGCGAATATTTGTAACAAGTGACCACGATAGGTGTAATAGTCACATAATGCAAACAATACTGACTTTAGAAAGAACAGTTGAGCTGCTACTCAAAATTACTTTTAACGAAATATTACAAAAATGATGCGTCCAAATTATTACAAAATATTGGTCTGCTTGGTAGTAGCACTGGAAAGCCGTTGAACACCTGTAACGACATTTCAAGCTCTAAGTTAATCTTTAAATACAATTTTCTTGCAAAGGAATAATAGCTGAAAATGCATGTTTTCAGTGTAATTTGTAGATCGATAGTCCCAGTAAGAAAGTAGTTTCGGCCTTATTCGCCATACTAGATTGTTTATTTTCCGCTTACTTTCTTTTATTTTTTTTTTTAGAAAAAAAAATTATATACGATCACAGAAGAAATTCCGATTAACATGTGCTACAGCACCGACGTGATTGGACTAAACGACTGACAGGCCTGATTGAACTGACTGACTGCGCCGAGTGGACTGGACTGACTGAACAGATTGACTAAATGACCAGACCGAGTGAACTGGACTGACTGGACTGAGTGAACTGGACCGAGTGAACTGGACTGACTGACTGGACTCGATTGAGTGGACTGGATTGACTGATTGACTAGACTGAGTGGAGTGACTGGATGGATTGGTCTGACTGGAATGGACTTACTGATTGGACTGACTGGATTGGACTGACTGGACTGAGTGGCCTTGACTGACTGGACTTAGTGGACTGGACTGGCTGGACTGGACTGACTGGATTGAGTGGACTGGACTGACTGGATTGAGTAGACTGGACTCACTGGCTGGATTGAGTAGACAGGACTGTCTGGCTGAATTGAGTAGAATGGACTGTGTGACTGGATTGAGTAGAATGGACTGTCTGACTGGATTTAGTAGACTGGGTTCAGTAGACAGGACTAACTGGACTTACTGGACTGAGTGGCCTTGACTGACTGGACTTAGTGGACTGGACTGACTGACTGGACTGACTGGATTCAATGGACTAGACTGACTGGACTGGGTAGAGTGGACTGAACAGAGTGGAGTGGACTGGACTAAGTGGAGTGAACTGGAAAGAGTGGAGTGGACTGGACTGAGTGGAGTGAACTGGACTGAGTAGAGTGGACTGGACTGACTGAGTGGACTGGACTGACTGACTGATCAATTAACAGCCCAAATCACTGGACAAGTTATCAATGGTTGTGCTTGGAAAAATGTCTTCATGCCGCGTATACTACGTCTATCATTCAATTACCTTCTTACAGACTACAATTTTCCTTGCAGGGTCAATTTTTCTGCGACTATAAATAACACCCAGGGAAAGTCACTATAAGTGGCGTGGACAGAACGCTTTTTTAATGGGTAGCTAAAACTACTTAACCTGCTGGTAAGTTATCTGAACTAGCAACTTAGTTATCTAAACACTTGATGGCTAAGCTAATAATCTGGTGTACAAAGAGATACTTCAATGTAAATATTAGCTGCTGCGAGTAATGCACGTGAGCAAAGCCACAGCTGGATTGCTTGTTAGAAAAAATATTCAGAAGTCATCAGTAAAGAGTCTGAAAGTCAAATAGTGTGTGAATTTTTCCTTCCTATTAATTTTTTTCTAGAATAACAAATGCAAACACCATTCAGTGGACAGCAGTTAAAAGTTTACTTTTTTGATAGCAGCCAATGGTACACAAAAGGGCATCAAGTACGCCTCCTGCTTGAAGCAGTTTTGTGCTTCAGAGGCTCAGAAGTAAAGGAGTAATAAGTGAGACCTTTTAGGTTGCTTTAAATACCTCTTTGCCACTTAGAGATAAGCTCTGAACCAACAGGCAAGATTTTCACTGAACTGTTTTTGCTACGAAACTTAAGCAATAACCTTGTAATATAATTTAATTTGCTACATTCTAATTTTATTACTGTTCCTATCTGCCTTTAGTCCGTATCTCTGACGATTGAAGTAAATTACTGAAATGTTGCTGATGTGCCCAACTAGCTTAGCTCTGAACCAACAGGCAAGATTTTCACTGAACTGTTTTTGCTACGAAACATAAGCAATAACCTTGTAATATAATTTAATTTGCTACATTCTAATTTTATTACTGTTCCTATCTGCCTTTAGTCCGTATCTCTGACGATTGAAGTAAATTACTGAAATGTTGCTGATGTGCCCAACTAGCTTAGCTAAAGAAACACACAAATTTTTTGATTGCAAGGTAAGTGCCGTTGAACCCACGCACCTCGGTTTGCAGATTCCGATGACGTTAAACTACTTTGACTGTATGGTAGTGAAATAATTAAGTATTTTCTCCAGCGGGTTAGTTAGATAATTGATGGAGTTGATTTACTGGGGAAAAGGCCGCAACTACCCGGAAATCCACTTGACTGGTGACCCCTAGCTACGCTGTCCACCACGCCGCAGTTTTGACGACAAAGAAATTATCACTTTCCCACCGAAGTTAAATACGTGTTACTTGCTCGCTCTTATATATTCGCGTCTCTCCCCCAGCATCCCGCATACTCCTCTGTGAGCCCCACCCCCGAGCACATGGAGGTTACGAAGTTCCTCTCAGCCGATCAGACAGAAGTACTCTGCCGCCCGCTATTAAGGTCTACGTATTTATTATAGAAAATAAAGTCATACATTTTAACATCACTAAATTACATAAATCAACTTCTGAGTATTGAATACTATTGGCATCTCTTAATTAATATGTGTATTACATTAAGTATCTAGTTACCAGTTGGCCGAGGAAGGAGGGGGAAGAAAGAGCAGGAAGAGATAGAGAAAAAGAGTGAACGAAACAGGAGGAGGGAAAGGCAAGTGCCATTCTTTTGGCTCTAAAATCCACATGTGATGTTGCAGCTGGCCTCCTAGGTCGCCAGTCTGCCGGGCACTTGCCGAGAAGGCTATAGTTAGCATATGTGAATATACGTAAGTACATTACCATATTTGATTAATTGGCGTTTGGCAGGTTATGTTGATACCAAACAAGACATAGGCCTACTTACTGTAAGATTTATGGTAGTGATAGTTTTATGTGTTTTTATAATTACTGTAGATGGCCTATCACATACCTCTTGATGTTTGACGAGTATATCGTACCTGTACATACCAATGACAACTGCAACGTAATAAATATTATTGTTGTGGCCACTTCATTGTAACTATTGCTTTTATATAATAACACATACCTAAAATGTTAGCTTGTCACTACATTTTACAGTATTTATGAAATAGTCTCGTTACAAATTGATTAAAAGTTTGTACCAAAGCTCAGTGTGGAACTATATCAAAGTTTCACACTAATCCTTGCCATTATACTTTGAGGGATGGCAGTCGGAAAAATACATTTTTAACTTTGATTGTGGGCCTCAGAATGCTTACTAATGTGCATCTTGTCAAGTGACATTTCATACATTACTAAAGTATTTTCTTTTCATACATAGGTAAAATGTGCTCTTACAATATTGTTTCGTTAACAAAAATTCCCAGCACAATACAATGCACATGAAAACACATGGCAGGCAGCCTAGAGTTAATTTCACGATTCTGTATTACACACTGTGAACGCAAGTGTGATATAACTCACTGAAATTACAAAAAACAGTTCTCCCTGTATGCAGAAGACGGTCTGAATTTAAATAATAACATCCACCCTTCCTCCTTTTTTCCCTGTGGTGGGAGTAAGTTTCAACTTTTGAAGAATCTATTATGATTTGAACAATAGAGGAGGCTTAGAGACGAGGGCAGTTGATAAAATTAACGAAAATTACGAAATATCTTATCCCAGATTTAAACTGTTAGTCAGTAAAACAAATTTAGGAGGGTACAAATGATACATTGTACCCCACCTGAAAATTTGGGGGGAACAATGTAGCCCTGTATCCTACCCTCCTTTTCCTGTGCAACTGGGCAGAATTTTCCCTGCAGCTCATGGTACACTGTCAGTACAAAGTTCCTGACTTATACCTCAGGCACACTCACCTTGATCCTTGTAGGTAAGGCATCTGCTTTGAATGCAGTGCAGTAAGATGTACTTGCACATTTAATCACCTATATTACTAATATGAATAACTGCATATTTTGCATAATTACCTGTTTGTGACATCCAAAGCTATACCAATTATAAAGCTCATTCGCCAAACGTTTTAAAAAATCCTGAAATGCCATTTCATCTTCTGTAGCAGTCCTTAGAAGCATTCTCTATTGTGATCTTACTCATATTCTTATACTTAAATGTACAGCTTAACTTCCAGAAAACTAACTTACTAATGTATAATTTCTAAGACATCACAAATTAGAATAGAAATATTTATGTAATATAGCATTCATAATCTTAATACAGTGTATATGGATCATTATCATTAATTTTATTAATATTATTCATGTACAA
This sequence comes from Medauroidea extradentata, assembly GCA_003012365.1. NCBI lineage: Eukaryota > Metazoa > Arthropoda > Insecta > Phasmatodea > Phasmatidae > Medauroidea > Medauroidea extradentata. Next base: position 67,056 of record PNEQ01124168.1, on the reverse strand, counting down.
GGATCACGTAACAGTTTCTATTAAATGATCCAGCTAGCATTTTATTTTGCTTAATTTTGATAGCAATAAATACCATAGTTGTCACGTTTAATTAAAAAGTAAATGTCCATGATACCATACTACAGTAATAAGATGTATTTTTGTATTCAATGAAAAGAGCCAAACAATATATTTTTTCAACAGAACCTGCATCAATAACACAGTCTTAATTACCTAAAGTGGTATTTGCTATTATTCCCACTTTATACAGTTAAAAATTATCTTTTCTTGTTTCCAATGTAGTTTGGCTGACATTTTGATTTACATATGTTTTTATCTGTTGGTTTCTATAGATCTCGTAACACAGAATGTCTGATTACCATTGGAAACTGACATGAGTAATGTTTGGGAGATACAGTTTTAAAGAAATTTTGAGAACATATTATTTTTCCAGAAGTAAGGTAAAGTGACCAACTACTGTATAGGTTCCTAATATCGGATACTAGGATATCTGAAGGCCCAGATGCTGCACTCTACTGGTGGCAACACTAAACAGTAACTAAGAAGTAGCCATAGTACCCATAAGAGTGTGTGGTCATAGTCAGCTGTGCATCAGATGCCATACTTGTGTATTTTGTTAGCTTCATAAATTTTTAAGAATAATTTTCAAAGTGCATATTGTAGTGTAAGGTGAATTGTTACAATTAATTTTTTTATCGTTATTGATCTACATATGTTGCAGTTTAACATGTGTGTGTGTGTGTGTGTGTGTGTTTGGAATGCAAATATGTGTTGGTTTTTGGCACAATAGAGTTGAACATCCAAAACTCTTTGGGGCCGAACATAGGATATCTGATAATGGGACACCAATGTATCCGATAATAGGTCACCAACTGGCACTGCACGAACAACTTTGTCAACCTCTAGTTATTGAAATTAATAAATAAGTTCATTATAGTTGAGGATTTACTTAAAAATATGAAATTCCATAATTAATATATTTTGTTGTGTAAGGTACATAGTTAGGTTTCTATGTGTATGCATATTAATAATATCATTCTAAAATAAAACACATTATCTCTGAACCCTCTTCACACGTCTACAGATCATCCCGATCCATGACATTATTTGAGCAAGTATTGTGAAATTAAAATCAGAAAGAAAAATTATGAATGCAATGACTTATTTAGTAACTATCTTGCAGGGAATACTGTATGAAGATGTTTCAATGTCCATTTGTAGAGCCTGTATCATCCGGATCAAGATGCTCTGTGGAAGTGTGAAGGAGAGTTAAGGGATGAAAATTTAGTATTTAGATGTAGACGAGTAGCTATGACCTTTACGTTTACACACACTTCAGATTTAAGTTAATCACAGTACATAGTTTATCATATATAAACTATATGATGTCTTTTGCATTTAGAAAAAAAAATTCTTTATAGAGGTTTATCTAGGCCTTAACTTTGTAAAAAAAAATTACATACTGAAAAATAAAATGATTATGGGCATGATACCTACCTAAATGTAATAACTTTTGTTAAATTCCTTTATTAAGTTTTCCATAAATTCTATTGTTTAGAAGTTTACTGTGGGACAATGAAGGTCGTGGGATCCAGAATCAATGCAGAAAGCCAAATGGGGCGAGCCTACCTGAAATCATCAACCATGGAATCGGCAGTAAACGGATTCAGAACATGTGGAATGACACCCTTCGAGCCAATGGTGTACGGAGAACAAGATTTCCTTCCTGAAGATAACGAGAATCACAGAACTGTTCAACGTCCGGATCATGAGAAGGACGACACCAGAATAGGAATATCCACTACACATACGGGTGAAGCTGAACAAATCTCAGAAAGTCAAGAAACTTACCATGGTGTTCTAAAAGAGGTTTAAGGTCTGGACAAACAGCCGTCTACACTTCACCTCCATACAAGACACAACTAACAGCCTCTTTACAAAATATACAGACAAGGAAACGCAAGCAGAAGGAAACCAAGAAGAAAAATGTAAAAAATGTTAAAATTTTGAAGAAGAGAGTTTTTAGAAGATAGCATTGCCTACGGCAAATAAAACAAAAAGGAAATGTTCACAGAGTTGGAAGATTCAGATTCAGAGGATGACCCACCACTTGTTTCTACAGATGACCGCAACAGAGTACCTCTACTGAGCTGTGCCATATTGTGAAGATCGCTCTGGGGGCCGACTGGGTTCCGCACATTCGCCAAATAGGATGGGTGCACAAAACCTGTGCTGCCATTGGTAAACACAGCTGGAAAACATTTGTCTGTGAAAACTACAGTTCGTGAGATGATATTACTTTGTTTTATTTTGAAAATTGGTTTAATTTTAATAATTTCAGAGGAACTCGTGGTCACTGCAATCAGTGTTTTTATAGACACACAAAAAAAAAAACACACAAACACACGCACGCACACACACATGCGCACACACACACGCACACATGCACGCGCCTCTCTCTCTCTCTCTCTGTATGTATAAACTTACCAGAAAATAGTAACAAATGCCAGTTTTATATTATAATTAAAAACCCTACTATCCTATAATAGTGACACACACACTGTTATTGGGATCCTTTTTTCCAAAACTTTAAAATGTCATACTTTTAAAGTTAATTTTTTAAATATTTCTGAAAATTATTTGGTTACTTGAAATACATGCTAGTACAAACTATACATAACCAAGCTTGTAATGGAATAAATAGAGATCCGTAGTTTCTTTTCTTTCTATACACATTTTCCAATTATCACAAAGTATCTGATATTCTGTCACTTTACCTTAATTTACAGAATTTGTTAGCAATGAATGACGAAATGAAGCGGAGCTCAGTAGTTTACGAATCTTTCTATACAGGCACTGCAGTCTGTTGTGGGAAACAAATAACAAACAAGCCATACTAAAGTATTTGACAAGGACAAAGACTTTGAATAAAATATCTGTCTACTGTAAACGTGTGTGGACAGCTACAAATGGCAGGGACGTGTTGGTCAAAGCACTTTCTTCAAACGTAAATAATTTCAACAAAAACGCAAAAGACTTTTGACTGTTGTTGATACAAAGCCAGTTTTCCGTTTCACTACTACGAGTTCATCGCCGCCTGCCGAAGCTGACCTAGCAAGCGAAATGTCCAGCAACAATGTGTTCGTCCTTTCATATATCTGTAACTGTCAAGAAGTACCAACCTGATTGGTTAACATTTTTTAAACTTAGATAGTTTTAAATGCTCGCAAGATAAACATTTATCTCAACTTAACTGCTGTGATCATAGAGGTTAAGGCAAAACTACACCTGTAACCACTTCAATCACCATGTTCCCATCAAAATATTAAGAGAACAATGTTGCAAACTTTTTTTTAATGAAAGTACTTACGTATAAATCATTACTCAAATATACCATTTCAGTTTATTCTAAAATAATGAAGTTGGCAAAAATATTTAATACCAACAAGAAATAGCAAACGCAGATTGCAATGGCAACAGACGTTATTTCCCACAACACAGGTGATGTCAGAGGGTGTATACCTCTAATTGTCTATTAACATTAACAATTTTAACTCTTTACCTGTACAAAAAATAACCCAAGTTACTTTTATTAGCATAACTGCCTTACAATTTATAGTAACCATACTTTCATTCCTTTAAGTGGCTTTAATTTCTTTGATGAAAATTTTGTTTATACATTTATTTTAGCCGTAGTTTCGTAAAGAAGTTTTCAAAAATACACCTGGAAAATTCCATCAGCAACCACACTGAACAAATTGAAAAAGCAAATCCGTAATTGCACTGACTTGCACGACAGAATCCTCTGTTCTGTGCAAATTAAAACCATATCTATTTATTTATTGTCTGCTGTTCCAGTGAGAAGCAGATAATGAACAAATGTTCGGGTTTACACGTGACAGTGGATTCTATCATGCAGGACACTGAAATTGCAAATTTTCCTTTCACTAACTATAAATAAAATGGTGTACAGGAATTTTACTAAGTTCATTTCAGTCAATGTTGGCTTGCCTGTACTAATTTGGTAGTAAGGGACTGATTTTAAGTTAAATATGTTTCAATGTTTTACACACCTCCATAGTTGCTACAAATATTTTTCCAAGCTCATCTCACACTTTCAGCCCAGATTCACAAGGGACGTGCATAAATAGTATTTCACCAGTGTTGCCACAAACTTATATATAATAACCAGTGTTTCTGTATGATGATGTTCATATCTACTGTCACCAGAAACGTGTGCTTGTAATCCAGAATAGTTGAAACGTAAATATTGCAGCACACAGGATTCGGTACATGATGGTCTAAGTAAACAAAACACAACAAAGTTACATAACCTGTAAAATATGTTGTGGAAATATGAGAAATTAATATGTTATCTTTGTTAACGAGTATAAATAATATACAGTAAAACCCTGTTAAGATGTTTGTGATGGGACAGGAAGAAATAGTGCTTATTAAGCAGGAAAACTTCTTAAAAGGGTTAAATTATACATATTTGTATAGACAAGGTGCAAAATTATTTGTCTTGTTAAGCAGGAAACTTCTTAAATGGGAAACTTCTTAAGAGGGTTTCACTGTATATGTTTAAATATGTTTCTGTACTTTGTATTTAGTTTCTGGCAACATTGGAACATTTACACATTTTTATTGTTGTTGACGGTTGTTTAGTTTTTTCGCAGGAAGATGCATGGGTGTTGGTGAGGCACGCCTGCAGCAGCGGACGGCCACGAGACAACTCCACGTAACGGTACTTCAGTCCCTTCTGGGGTATATAAGGTCAGTCGGAAGTCCTGGATTCCCACTGGCTGATCCTTAGCACTCCTCCCATCCTGCAATACCACGCAGACTGCTACCTGAGAAGAGAGCCATAGGCTGCATCCTACCTATTCCTTACCCTACCTGCAAAACCGCGCAGATTGCTACCTAAGGGATCCATAGGCTGCAACCTACCCACGCCCTCTAACCTAGTGCCTAGGACTCCCACAGGACGTAAAGAAATCTCCCTAGCCATCTATAAAGGTACGTAACTCACTGTTGCTATAAGCCGCCTTGGGCACCACTCTCCCAGGCACGCCACAGTACAGCATTTCATGCTAGACTAGTTAGGGCTGATTTCCAGACACCTTTCTGGAGAACTCATTTACCCAGACAGGACGGAGTACAAGAAGTTACCTTGTTAAAAAAACTTAGCATCGATTAGTGCAGTAATAGGATATGCCTAGTTTAGTCCCTTCAACAGTTTACAGTATAACACTTATATGTATTACACTTTCTAAGGGAAAAATGAAAAATGGTGTAAATGGAGGAAAAAAACAAAAACTGTAACACACCATATACATGCTGATTAAGCATTTTTGTAAGTTAATACATAATTCCAACACAGATGTAAGATGTAATATGTGAACTCAAAAAGTCATTGTAAGTAAAATACATAATCAATATTGTAATAAAAAAATTTTTTGTTTAGCATCACATGCTAATGGGTGTAGATCAAGAAAAGGTGTGATTAATACTACACTCCTACTAACATTGATTAAATTGCCCTTCAGTTTTGAAAACATTTTGTACATACATATACACAGGTACAGTCTACATAGGCCCAAATACTGTACTTTTCTCTGTATTTAAATGTATCATCCTTCTCCAACGATATCAAATTTACTTTGTAGTGGGAAGGAAAATATTGTTAGTTTCATAAGTAAAATAAGTGTAAATCATGGGAAGCAAGTATTGACTGAAGTGTAAATGGCAGGAATACTATATATTGTTAACATAGGGGAAATAATGGGAACCAGAAAAAATGGTGCAATTAAAAGGAAAATGTAATTCAGGGGATTGTAAAAATCGGGGTTGTACTGTAGTACCAATAGTAAAAAAGCATAAAGAGGCATACAGTGAAACCAATAGCCCAACTTCTGTGGCCAGCTATGCAAGCAGTAGTGTAGTTCACAGACAAGTGCAAGGGAGAGAATTTAATGTGCGCAAGAAAAGCAGAAATGTGTTTAACATATCCAATCTTATCTCGCCAGTGACCACAGGGGATCGGATCGGAAGAGTGTAGGGTGTAAGTAGGAAGAAGGGGTCATTTCTGTACACAGTTATTTTGTTATTGTCAGGTAGAAAGATTTTTAACGTTTCACATTTCTATTGTATGCTATACAGTGTAAGTAAAGATAATGATTTTTGATTTCACTAAATACGTAGCCACAAAAAATTGTGAAAAAGTATTTATTGTACAATTAAATACAAAATCTGAACTTTCCAGCGACAAGATGTACCAAAATCTGCACATTTCCACTATCAAATGTTAAACAGTAGTAAAACTTCACTTCACTGTTACTGTTTACACTTCAGCTCTCCATTTGATGATGGATGTGTTCCATAGACAACAGAATGAAGGTTAATAGGCTGCCATATTGCAATACATCTCTGCTACAGTTTTTTATCTGCAATTTTTTATTTTCTATGGTACAAGTGGACACGGACACAATAATATTTTATTAACTGTAGAAAGTGTTTACAAATACATGTGTGGGTGTGTTGTTTGGGATGGTAAATATTGATGAAACACCCTTTAATTTGTGAACAGTTGTAAAAAGTGACAGTAAAATTTTAATGTACGCTAGCTAGAGTAAAACAAAAGGGATGTATTTAAGAGGCACATAAAATCTGATGGACATCAAATGTTTATATTTTTCACGAAAATACAAAGTGCTAAACCTTATTTTTTAAAAATGCTACAAATCGTTATCTCAAAATTTATGCCTGTTTTGACATTTCTCTACTGAGACAGATGCCTGGCACGGCAACTTCATTGTGACTTCATGGAAAAACTGGTTTCCTACAATTCTGTTTGCACTCACTCATCTCAGCAGAGCATGTCAAACATATATAAGCAAACTGATTCTGTAGAGACTACAAGCAGCCACCTGCCTATGATTAATGTGTGTTGTTGGCCCAAAGACTATTTGAAAGCCCTGATTTAAGTTCCAATTTGTTTTACCTTTTAAGATGAGGGGATGAAAACTATTAAACTATTTCAATGTGTTTTTTAGAATAAATAAAGTTGTTAAATTTTCTGTACAAAACCTTGAAAGTTTTTGAACAATAACAATACCTATTATTTCTTTTATTTACTGTCGTAAAGTCACTGATGTGAATTAGGAGAGTCTTCAATGTAAACACTGTACACCAATGAGCGCTTCACAAAGTCTGCCAAGTCGCTCGCAATTAAAAGCCTGAGAATGAAGGGCTATTAAACTTGCACTGAAGGACTATAGCTGGAGTTTGCCCAGCATAAATAAAATAAGTCACTCACTGATAATTGTGAATGATGGCTTTGTTTATGCTAACTGAACTATAAAATTTCTGTTGTGCAGTATGACATTTGCTAGTTCAATACAATTTACAACTGTCCCATTATGCGGCATTAAAATTGCAGAAATAATAATCATCATATTCAATCATGTCTGCTTTAACAATTACTGATAACTAATTTACATCAAAGCAGTCAGGTTTCAAATTTCATAAAAAAAATATCAATGATTATTGTAAACAAATCTGTAATTCGAATAACACTATGGCTGTAAAGAAAAGCATTTTATGCACCTTACTGACATTTTACCAACATTCACCTTCTGCTTCCTAATATTTCTCTCTCTCTCTCATGCGTGTGCGCACATGCGTGTGCTCATCTTTCAGCAACTAATTCTGATTATTATTTTTCTCTAATGTTGCTCTTGTCCTTTTCCACTTCTTAACACCTCCCCCCTCCTTGAAAAAAATAACCATACAACATAAAAAAGAGAAGTGGTGCACGCATGAGAGGGGGGAAGAAAATGATGAAGGAAACAAAAATGACACATTCTCATGGTGCTCGAGATGGAGACGTTACATGGTAAAATGGCGACAGTAACATGCACATACTTATTTGGAAAATATCCTGCCACTGCAGCAAAATTTTGTGACCATATCTTAGCTAAAATAACTTCCTCATGCCTTACCCTCTTAATTTCCCGGACTTTCTCATTACTTTTGTGACTGGTAAACACACTATAATACAGAAACTGTACAACAATATGCAATATGCGAAACTTCCTTCACTACAGCTGCAGGAAAATGAAATAATTTTATTTGAAATGTGAAGTTACCATACCATGTGTGGAGGAATCTGTATCCAAGAAATCTGGATTAGGTATTTGCATATGTATCTGAAAAAAGTGGTATAGTACACAGGCCAAATCAACACAAAACACATAATGTAAACCTACAAATGGCATAATTATGTTTTTACAGCTCTGATGCCAATTAAATTGTTTGCAGTGTATATAAATCTGTAAACATAGCACTCAAAATGTTTCTAGATGTTGGACTAAATACATGTACTGTAAGGACAAAGAATGAAATAATAAACCACGGGTGGATAGAACATTTAAAACTTTATTCTTGTGTTGTCTGGCAGACATGGCGAGTACAAATGACAACAGCCAAACTGCCTTCACATGGTCACTAGAAACACAATTATTACTAGCAAGGGGAACAAAATAACACTTTGGTTGCTTTCCAAATGAAGAAACAAGAAATGTGAAACACACTCCTCAAATAATTGTATCTCTAAAAGCAGTATTTGTTAACACATTTTCAACTACTGTGCATACTTCGAAAACATAATATTGCACATTCAGGTGGTAAAAAAACTCTCACTAGAACATTATAAATCATTCTATTAACTCTTTTCTTTTCAACACTGTAAACTAAGTACATTAAAAAAAATATGAGTATTCATGAATTTGAAACATTAAAAAAAAAAAACTCACAAGAGTGAAACGTTGAATTACCACTCAATACACAGAACAGTTTCCATACCAATTGATGGAAGACAAAAGCAACGACATATTCTGTTTTTCTATAAGCAATAGTGGGCGTTTATTGTTATAGACAGCAAAATAGACCTCTATGTACTGATACTTTGTTTCACATATGTGCATCCCTGTAAATAATGACACATTCTATATATATATAAATATCTCACTTTGTAAGAGACCCATATCTAAAAGACATTCTCACTAACAATTTTTTAGTACTTGTGCTTCATAGAAAACATCCTGTGACAAATTTTGATTGCATTTCGCCACAAAGAGAACAGTAAGTGTTTTGTGAGTGTATGTGTACAAGTGTCAGTGAAAGTGGACTGTGAAGGACTGTGAAGGCACAGAATATTGGAGAAGAGACTCACAACAAATGCCAAGGCTGCACATTCTTCAAAAGGATGGGACACAGGCACAGACTATATTGGCATAAAGCACCATGTCATATAAGCTCACGTTGAATTCGTACCCATTATCTACAATGGTGTATATATCCCTAATTAAATATTTTACAGGATGTCATGACATTCCCCTTCACCTCTTTCACAAAAATCAAACACTTCTGTGCAAGACACTCTTGAATTAACACTACTTTGAGTTGGGACTTTCGACACAGAATGTGGCTTAAATTCCAAAGGTCAGAATTATAACACAAGCTGCAAAAGCCAATACACAAATCTCAACAGTTTCAAGTTTCAACCAAAATTATGGAAATTAATTTGAATTTATATTAACACAGTAAGGTACCAAATTATGTAAGGGTAAGGTTCTTCGGACAGTTACGTAACTAGAATTTCCACAATGTACTTCAATGCAAAAATTAATTAATAGTTTAGAAATACTGTAGTAATGACCTAGAAGAATCAATGAGTCTGTCTGTACGATCTAAACCACTCAGTGATCCCCTGTTTTCAATGTCTTGTGCGATAAATTATTTTCTATGCCTAAACGAGAGCAGCTTTCAAAATTCGTTTACCAGTTTGGTTTAAAATTATATTCACTCCGTTGGCCAGTTTTCAAAATAGTAAATGCTATGATATTGGCTAATTAAGAAAACGCCGAAATGTTAAATAATTGACCTTTCGTCTAAATTGTGTAATTTCTTGTCTTGAAAAAATATCTATCATGACTGTCAGCATATTTTTTCCCGGCTTTCCTAAGCAATTCCTGTACTTCTTATTACCTGGCTTGTGCATTCATTCTTACACTAAGGTAACATTTTACTAGTGAACCAACAATATCAGCAATGATAATACTATGGTCGTAAACCTTATGTAGGGACGGATCTTATCTTTCCTTCACCAGAGGAAAAATTATTAAGTAAAAATTTTCTGCGGCGCCAAGTGGCCTCTCTAACCTGTCACATGCGGCAGGCTTCTCTCCCCATTTACCCCCCTATATTCCATTTTCACTTACGTTTCATGCACGATAACAAGCAATATTGCTGTCTGCAGTTGCTGTGATCAACCAGACATTGCGAAAAGAAAAAACATCGAGATACTGCGAAGGTTACACATGTGCCAAACGAGCTATTTTCTTATCAGCCGCCACCTCATCTCATTTGCGTTCATCGGTGAATCTTGTCAATTAACTTAACTGTGAATTTACATAAGTTGCGTCTTATGTAGGCTCTACCTGTACCATAATGTAAACTGTACCCACATGTAAACATCTACTTATTAACACTTTATAGCAAGGCAGATGTCTGCAACAGTCATGCTACATATGGCTTGCCAGTGTTCTTATATGAAAGAAATAGCTTTTTTCAAATCTTTTAACAGGGTATTCCTCTGCATGGTGATATGATTACTGTGTGTATAAACATAATAACTGCACAATTCTAAGTGAAAATATGATATTGGTTTTTGTTGCATTTACTAATTAATTACGTTTATTCATGATTTCATAGCCAGAAAGATAAAACCACGGATACATATATGAAATGCAATTCATAACAAAATAACTTTCATTTCTAACATTTTAATAGGGATACTACTTTAAAGGCACTTCTGAAAGTTCCAGAAATGGTAATTTAAAAAAGAATGATCATAGCTTTCTTTCTTGCAGACTGAAATAATGCCTTTGTCAATTTGAAAATATTACAAGCTGCCATTCTGGTCAATCAAAACACCACTATAAAATAATTTAAAAATCATGCTGCAAGTAAGTGGTGCATGATTTACAATGAAAAATATTTACGTATATCAGAAAGTTAAGTCACTGTAGTGTTTTGAAAGTTCCGATTAAAATGAACTATCGTGAAAGTAGTAAGTATAAAAATGTGCAGTATCACGCAAAGACTACCATATTACGCGACAGGCTACAAGGCTGCTAACGTTAGTTCCCACCAGTGTTTCGAGACACATGGATCTCAGCAACGGGGACTGATCTCAGGCAGCAGTACTGAAACCTCCACAGTGTTTCTACTTTTTAAATAATTTCAGAACATACATATTGAACAAATTCAAAATCAAATACTATACCTATTGTACCAAATACAGTACAGATTTAAACTATTCACTATAACGCCAAAAACCCACCACTAAAATAATAATCTTTCAAATTCTGCATGGAACACTACCAAAACATACAAACTGCCCATGTCTGTGCCAGATCCCTCCTCATATTTCAGGTAAGACTAAAATTACCATTAGAGATATCAGTGTTATCATTTCTTCCCAACACTAATAGCCATCAATTTACCACGACGGTGATCCTGGTAGTTTCGCGACTGGAAATGTCATACAAGAGGAAAACTTACACATACAACAGTATTTTTTATGAAAGTAGCATTCATATAACATGTCATATGTAAACAAACAACAAATATCCTATACAAACAGTACAAATAACAGATTTGCAATTTTAGCATTCGTATTTACATAAAATTCTACTGTCACCACAACAAACAATCCCAAACAAAATTCTCAGAAATTCTTTCAAGATGTTGCAACCTTCAACAAGACTAATATTTTAACTTGTTATAGACTATTCAAGTTTATTAAATATCAATAGTAGAGTCAGGTTTTTAAGTACAACTTACATCAAACACAATAGTTAACCATTAAATACGGTATGTGCTTTAATAACACAGGTCTTTACACTTACATCCGAATAAAACACCTAACAGCAACATGGATCACAGTGCAAGAGAACAAACTATTAATGACAACAGGATAACATTCAACAGGGAAATGTATCATGGTCGCCAAACTACCAGGAGTCCATTCAGAAAGCAATTCTCACTGAAAAACAAAGGTGCAGCCCTGACCAGACACGAAGATGACGTGCAAACAAATTGACAATTATGGACATGATCGGTCGGTCGAGAGTGAACAAGCACACAACGAGGCACTCAGAGTAAGGCCGTCCTAGAGTGGAGATACGAAGGACAAATACGTTCTTGGACAGATAAAACACCAGCTTCCAATCTACTGGTTGTGCGAAAAATTCACTACAATACAGCCGGCAGCGACGGTGCTACAACAAGACACAAGTTAGTTACACTACAGACTGTTCACAGCCAACAGTGACCATTATTGTAGAGCTTTTATGATAGTGACATTTGATAGATATGTTTATGGCAAACATGGTCAACACATTTGGAACACAACAATATAACATGATAAAAACTTTGAAACTACAACAGATTGTACTGACCCTCAACAGATTTGACTTTTGAATGTACTGTATATCTTATTAACAGTAAAATAAGAAAAAAATCAATGTTAGAATTGTAATTATTAACAAACAGCTATTAAATCATGGAAGTACATACTGAATGGTGTCAAAACCTTGAAACAAATTTACAAGATACACATTTTAGCGAGGTTTATCTTCTGCACTCATAGCTGTCTAAAAAATTTAATTCCATAAAATATTTGTAATCAACAAATTCCCAAAAACTATGTATCTTCTTCCAATATGTTAAAATACATGTGTCACAAAAACATTACACATTATACAATATAAAATTCTTTCAAAAGGTAATCTGTGATTAAAATTTGGTGCCTGAAAATATAAATAGGATCAGAGATACTATAAATTATCTACACTATAAATATTTGTTATAAACATCATTTTAAAATGCCACTATAATCTTTTTTTTTTTTCATAACAAATGCAATAGCATATTTTAAAATAACACCAGACAATAACAAACTTAAAATAAAAGCACTACTGAGAGTAAATCATAATGGTAAAATACTGCTGTAGAAAGTGCTCGAAAAATCTAGTAACAAATAAATTTTAAAAAATACAGTTTACGACAGTTAAATCTTTTACAGTGAGCTATGAAACACAAGATTCTGGCACTTCAAAAAACTACAAAACTGTCTTTATAACATCCAATAAACATTCTGATTTACCACATATTCACAAAAAAAAGTTCTATACGAAGATGAAACAAAATTAATATTCATCAAATTTATGATCGTAGATTTGTATCCTTACAGACACAATAATTCTGCTTGCTGCAGAGTTACAGTTCATCACCAAAGTAATGAGGTAAAATATTCAACTATCATAAATGTGATCTCAGTGTGCAGTTACAGTATAGCTACACACTACTAATGATGTTCAGATATGTATTGCTAAAACATTTCCTAGTTTGACTTGTGAAAAACTAAGGACAAAATGAAAAAACAGTTAACAATGACAAAAAAACACAGTTTACGTTGGTCAACAAAAATATCACATAAATCAAGTTAACGGTTTGCAACACAAATATGTTGCCTGCAGACTGATGTAACAAACAGCCACACAACTGTAGCCCAGAGGAACCATTTATCTTAACTAAGTTGGATGAAACCTCGATCACTCTTACAATACGTAAAAAATATCGTCACACACACACACAGTTTTTGGTAACTACATGTACAACTAATTAGAGCAGAAACACCTTAACTAAAATTTAACTTCAACAATGAATTATTAGGCATGCAAAAGAAATTGTGCCCAAGTGCTTCCAATCTGAAATTTTGAAGACAACATTTACAGTGGCAAAATAAATTTCGGTCTGGCAGCAGAAACTATTTATGATGAGAACGATGTATACAGGTTCAGTATTGTGTGTGTGGTGTGCATAATATTTATGTTTAAATTTTTAAACAGGTACCAGCAGTATGAAAATATGTATACAACTGGATGAGATGAACAAATTGTTATCTCCCACATAAGTGTATTTTGCTGTGCACACAACACATTTCTTAGCAGTCAACCAAGTACTGTACGGAAACAGGGAAGACTATGTTTTTGACTCTCATTCCACGTTTCAAATCTAATTTCATAGATTTTTATCCAGTAGAAATGAGGTGAACATCGCTACAAGCCACGTCAACAAACTACAAATGTCCATCTGCAGAGGAAACCGAAAACCACAACCAGTTTTCTACTGTCGTTGAAAGAGGAATTTTCCTGCACATAAGTGTAGCTCCACACTAGAAGTGGTTAGAGATGCAAAGACTAAAACACTACATACCTCTTTGTTTTGAATCATTGTTTTTTAAATACCGATGAATAAAATTTTGAGGGTACTAAAATTTCCTCTAATTAAAAAAAAACTCAATGGTGGATTAAAGCCTAATCATTATGACAAGAAAGTCTAGTTACATTTGGAAAATTGTACTTTGTCATAGAGTCTCTGCATTTCTGAAAGTTAATGGATGATTCCTATGTAAATTTAAAAGGCCAAAGAATTGGATCATAAAAAAAAAGTATTCCCTTGGAAAAAAATTATTCCCTTGGAGGAGACTCAAAACTGGAACCAAAATCTGCATATTACAACAATCAACCAAACACAGCGTACTTTGAGTTGATGCTAACTTTATGAATACATACAGTATTATTCATGGAGGGAAATTGAGGAAATTTCTGCACGTTGCCAGCAAACTAAGTTGCTGATTTGGAAACACTATTGCGACATGCTCAAAATAGCTGTAGACATATGATTAAAGTTTCTTTGCATTCAGGATTGAAATACATATGTACCATATTTACTCAAATACCCCTCGCCCTTGAATAAGCCTCGTACCCTCGATTATTTACAGAAATTAAAAAAGTATACATATATATTTTTTGAATAAGCTGCACATCAAACTTTCAAAAGAAAATAGTATAACTTAAATTCTGAAATTTGTCACTATAACTGTTAAAAAATAAATGGCGATCACCTCGGCATTCCTTCAGGCGTAGTTTCTTTCTGAAACACCAGTTTTACAAATAAGTTTAATGTGCATCACAATTACAAATGCGCTAGACAGTAACGCAGTTCAAATATTTTAGGTGTTTATTGCATCAAACGGGTGTTGATTATTGAAGCGTTTAATTAAAATAAAACAAAAACAATTAATGCAAATGGCTGCCTCAACATTCTTTTGTTTACATTCCGTAATGCTATGGCCATGTTAAACATAAACATGTTTGCACGTGAATAAAGAAACGGAACAAAAAAAAAGCTTCCACAAAATATCGATGGAATAAACAAAACCATCCTGAATGCCCTACGGCTACCACTACTGCTCAAAAATACAGTAAATCCTTTTTTCTTCTACAGTACCGTATACAACTTTCTGAAACATCCAATTTTCGTCCCGCAGCACACTTACCAGTTTCTTCCACCTCTTTGATTATTTTTAATTTCTCCGCAACAGTAAACGATTGTAAACTCATCCCTTTTGTCGTCATCTGACACGCTGCAAGCACAAACTTATCCATACGGCTACCCACGTCGACAAGAAACTACTGAGCGCAGCGTGTGTACCGGTACTCAGATAGATAACAGTGCTACTGTCGCGGGAATGCAGAAGTGTTGCCACACCATGTCAGAATGTGGTGTTGCCAAGTCGAGATTCGGTACAATCTCTGTCCCCAATCCCCCCGCGAATAAGCAGCGCACCAAGCATTTTCGCCAAAGATTGAAAGAAAAATTGTGCGAGGGGTATTAGAGTGAATAAGTGAGTAATTTTACCATCACTAGTGTCTTGTTAATTTTAAATTATATTGAGTAGTAAATATTCAGCCAATGAACTGAGGGAGAAAAATAAATCTGCCGGCCAGAGGGCAGAGCTAACTGATGACTCCTGCTGTGCCTTGGATTAAAATGTCTGCTAAAATTACATTAGAAATTGGTTTTGTTAATTTAATATGTTATACTGTAAATGTAAACCTGGGAAAGTTTGAATATAATGTAATATATGGTACGGAAGTAATCGCAACAGCAAGGTTCACTATTTCCTCTGTGAAGCTACTACTGGATGGTTACTTTTTAAATGAATTTTTGGGGTGGAAGCCTCCAATTTTGTATATGTTTGGAGGGATTTGCTAGGGAACACAGTCGAAGGCGGACATAAAGCAATGTGGGACGCAATTGTGGTGCAAAACGAAAAGTTGCAGGATTTTACATAACCAGGTGTAGGTCTAGCAGTTAACTACACGACAGAAGCAACAGGGACTATTTTATAATCTCTGTGGTGGCGCACCTACTATCTGTGATAAACAAACAAGACGTCCGAGAAGGCAGATACTCGAACGCTGGCTAAAGAACATAATCTTCAAATTGAAGTACACAGCATTAAGAGTTGCCAAGGCAGTAGAACCTCTAGCAGACGTTACCGAAGGACACTATTCATTTACTGAGTTTATGTGTTCATTTATATCTAGCCACGTTTCGATAACCTCCAAACACATTAAAGTGAAAAATATCACAGATTCATCTGTTTCTGCACCACACGTATTAAAATGTTGTATTTTCAAAATTGGGCCCAATAATGGTATTCATAGTACATAAATAGCAGTGAATTGTTAGCATTATTTTCCTTTTATAAACAGCACGATTACCATTAATCAATAATTTGAAAACTTTTTGGTTCAAACGTGCTGAGAAGTTATGTACATTTCTGTGTAAGTTTCTGAAAGGAGAAATAACGTAAAACGGAATCCATGTGATCAAAATGAGGTAAGGCATAAGCAGAAGAGCATGTCGATTTTATCTGTACTACATATTATGAAATATTTGTTTAATCACCAGAATTATTAGGTTATATCTGCAAACAATTTTTATAAAAGTGAACAACATTAAACAACAATGCTGCAGGTACACACATGCATAACTACATGCACATAGCGTGTCTGAAATCAACATGCAATAGTGGAAGAAAAAAACTCCATAAATTAAGAGAAAAGTTTTTCTACTCTTTATGAAAATTGACCGTAAATATACATTGCCCATGTGAAGTACTTCAATATGTTAAAGGTAAATGAAATCACAAAAACTAGTAAATTTTAGGCAAATAAAGAATGTCTTGCAAATAAAATTGGGCAAAAAATATGATTTGATATCAAAATGAGTACCTTCGACAGCTACAACAATCAAATAAGGGCGAGAAAGAGAGACAGAAACAAAGTGACGGCGAGAAAGAGAGAAAGAAACAACACAGGGATATTTACAGAAATCAAGAAATCACAGTATTAAAGTGTTCATAAAATTAGTGCTTAAAATCCTAACATAAAAATTAATTTTCCGATTTGGCAATGTTACAAAATATAATACCCACAACACTGACATATGACACTATTTAAACATAATTTTATTAAACAACTCTATTCTGAAACAGATTTGTATAAATGATCAATGGGATATTATTGTACATTTATTGTTGAATATTTTCCTAATTAATGACTATCACACAGTTAAAAAAATTCTGGTAATGATAGGTAATGAAATTAATGACATAAAAGGCAATAAAAAAGTATGAAAAATTAATATTCAACGTATACAATGATGATTTTGAAGATGATGCATACATAGGTATTAGTTATTGAATAAGCATGTAAATTACAAAAATATATATGAATAAACAAATATGTAAAAGAAAGACAATAAAAGAAAGACAAAACAGTAAATTAAGATACAATTTATGTATACTGAATTTCTTGTCACTAATCTAGTGTTCTGTTAGACACTTGCTAGTACCTAATATTTAGCAAAGAATGTGAAGGGCTATATTTCTTCACCTGAAAATTTATTGCGAAGGTCAAAGGAGAAGTATAAAGGAAGTGTGGTGTCTTAGAACTGAGATTGCATAATATTTGAATTTGTACTAAAGTTACTGATTTAAGCCTTTGCTCCAGAAACTGCTGAAAATAACTGCACATTATTGTTGTACGAGAGACAAGTCTTGTTAGTTTTGTAATCTGAAAGTACTGCAAGTTCCTACTCATTACTTACTCATTACATAAAATATAAAATTATGTAAAACTGAGAATTTAACTGGTTACATTTAAAACAATATACAGTACCCATAAAAAGAGATTTCATCCAACAGTTCTAGGCAAACATTTTTAAGAAACTAGAGAAAATTTTGACTGAGGAGTGTACAATAATGACACTGTTGTGATGTGGCATCATGGGGCAAATGACTAAGACATTACTTTACGTATATCTAACAGCATGGCAGAACCATTACAACAATCACATGCTTCTTAAATTTCTTGTTTACAAAATACGCCTACAAAGATAAAGCACCAAGTATGCAATGGCAACATAAACTTATATATTACATTCAACATTTAAAACCATATTGCAATTACAGAAATTAATATTGTTTTCAGAAAATATATATGTATATATAATTATATTGTACATGTGATATCTAGGGTCACATAGTTTAAATTTTTTTTCTATTAATTTCTCTTAACAAAATTTTATTTTCAGTTTGTTTTCCTATATTAGTCAATCTACTGTTACAAATGTGAACTCTGTGCTGGTCTATTCCTACAGATATGACCGCAGATCTGTCTATAGTCTATATTTTGCGTGCCAAGTACCGCAGTTTGTATCGACACCAAGCACAACTACAGGAAAAACAACCGGAGAAAACATTTAGCAAACACATACGTACTCTCTTTCTTAGCAAAATATACGCTTATTAAATCTGGGGGCTACATAGTAGTCACGCAGTAGTGCACACGACAAACCTAGTACAAAAATGTTCTCTTGTAGTATAATGCAACTAGTTTTCTCATTTTTAGTATTCTTTTGTCAATAATGTTCAAAAATATGCATTAGAAATGCACGAATATAAAACAACTTATTTTCTTCACGTGGACAAGATCACTTACTGTTTTTTTTAGAAACGTTTGTTGGTTTGTGAGTGGCGGCAATGCTGCAGGATAAAGGACGTGTGCAGAGGGACGAGGTGGTCCGATACCTTACGATACCACGCGGTGCGTCTGGCACGCGAACGGGTGAACACGGCATGCTGCTACGAACCACAACATAGCCGACCGAGTCCCGACGATGACCACACCAGGTGGGTTTCACCCGACACATTGAACAAACTTCGAGAATGTACACAGCCAACTACCTCACACCACGTGGCTTTGTCCAGCACTCCACGTCTCCCACTGGAACCGCTGAGGTTTGGTCACGTCTTGTGAAATTCCCTCCTGGCCCACGGTGGTCACTTTGCATGGCACATGATTTGTCCGGGGCCTACCGCCACTCACTACTATGTCGCCCAGCCCTCGTTCAATCGAGATCGTTTCTGCAAGGGCCCGCTGTCATAGTCAGAGCTACTGCTGTGCCGAGGATCTCCAGGAGACATGTTGGTTGGTGTCACTGACCCTACAAGCACACATCACATAATGTAACCCATACGTCCCTTATGGACACAAAGCATGCATACTGTATGCGACACTTGTGATGAATAAACTTCATAAAATATACTCACAAAATTTTTTTTTAAAGCAACAGTTAAAAAGACTCTCGTACATGTACACACCCCCTTACTGCAAACAATATTTGCAGGAACACAAAATTAGCACAATAAAAACAGTACAATAGTAACTACAGTACACTCACAGTTTCTTCATGAGAGAACAAAATGATAATCTGGCACTTTATATTCAGTGACGTAGCCAGTATACTGCTGTCACTTAAGCCACTAAGCCTATCTATGTCCATTTTCACAAGTAATTTTAGCTAACATTCCACACATCTGTAATTTGTTCAACGGTTCACTACCATACTAGAAGACCATTTTTGTTAATAACCAAACCAAAATAACAAACAAATGCATCATCTATTGCAGCCAAAGTGATTTCATACACCAGTGAATACAGTAACAGACAAGTGCCATAATATAGCACTGTGTTTGCATTTAACTTTAGTTTCCAGTAAAACATTTTCTTGTCCAAAAATATGGTCAACATTATTCACTAACAAAACAGACTGCTCTAAGATAAGCCTTCCTGCAGTTTTCCTACCACCATTAATAACAACGAGCTATGATATAAAAAAAGGAAATGGTATGGGTAGTAAGGAGCAGGGATTTAAAGAAAACCTTCAATATTGTATTACACCTACCCCTTATTTAATACAACCTCAAGCTGCGCAAATTTAATTACAGCGAAAATAATTTTGCTGTCCAAGTTTCAATAACACGAGTCATTAGGCTTGGCTTGAAAAACAACACATATGCGCCATTCAGTATCGTTATCGCTTCCAAACGTAGAACTACAGCAGTGTTATCCAGTGATTCAGTAAAGAAATGACCAAACTGGAAGTGTTACAGCGAGCAGACGCTCATGAAGGGCTTACGTATATTGGTAGCGTTTTAGGTTTTCTGTGCAAGTCAGTTGTAGTTGGTTGAAGTGGAAACATTTTCGGCGTTAAGTACAGGAACAAAAGTGAACACATGCTTCATATGGAAAGATTACTAAAGAATAGTGTGACAAAAAATCAAAGGCGAGGCAGAACAGATGTCAATCAAGCAGTGAAACGTGAAAAAGCATTGAAAATTTTTTATAAATTGAAAAGCAAATATCCAGAATATGACAAGAAGTTCACAAAAAGTAATGAATGTTTTGAAAAGTTTGTAGACAGATACAATTTACATTGAATAAAGAAAGGCGAGGTGGCAAGCGTAGATGAAAACACAGCTACAAACTACCCAGGTATAATAGAAGATATCATCGCAGAAGGAGGGTACATTCCGCAACAAGTACACAACACCGGTGAAACCAGCCCTCATTGGGAAAAAATGCCAAACAGGACATACCTACATTTCCAGAGAAGAAAAAGCAACCACAAGATTCAAAATTTCAAAAGACCATTTTACACTTTTACTAGGTAGCAATGGAGCTGGCGACCATAAATTGAAACCATTTTTCATATACCATTCAAAAAATTACCAAACACTGAAAGTATTCTCTGAGAGCCTGTAATTTCAAAAGCTAATCACAAAGGGAGGAAAACAACGACTACCATATTTTCAGTGACCGGTTTCGCAACTATTTTGTATCAGGAAGCGATTGCACACAACAAGGCAAATAATCTTGACAATAAAGCTTTATTAATTTTGCATAATGCATCTGGCTATCTGACAGAAATAGAGCGCATGTTTGAAAATACGAAAGGTTGTGGTTTTACTAGAGATGGGACTACATTTTACTTACGACTCTCGATTCCAGCCATATTTTTTTCGATGCTTCAATTCTCGATTACTTCAATTCTAAGTATGGATGAAAAATTTAAATTTGAAATGGCTGCAGTTCACTAAACAAATCAAGATGAAGACGATAATAATATATGACTATTTAAATTATTTTGAGTTTGATTTTCGTACATGCTACTCGTAATTGTTCACACACCCACACATGCACTTCACTTTTAGGTTAGGTACTAATATTTTATCTAGTAGTGGCAGCAAAATAGCCTAGTGAAAATTAGGACATCTAGATGGAGGGTAACAGAACTGTTTGAAATACAGTCAAATAGCAAAATCCCTGCTCGGATATATTTTCTTATAATTAACAATGGACGTTTTATAGATACAAGTAAGTCATTAAAATTTTTTAGACATTAAATATAAATTTGAAAAAAAAAAAAATAAATAAATAAAACACACTATGCAAATGACACAACAGAACTAACTAAAATACGTTTTCATATTATTAGAACATAGGCAATGAACCCACGGATACCGGCACACGTGAATAGGTGCAGTGTACAGGCGGTTATAAAAAATTCACGAGGTTAGTCTGGAGGGGAGAGCAACTCCAACTAGAGTTGTTTAAATAGTCGTTAAGAGTGAAATATACTTGCTTCCAAAAAGTGAACAGAGCCTATTGCTTGAAGCATTCAATCGCAACCTGACTAACCTCTGATGATCAATCGATCGAGAATACCTACTTAACTCTTTTGTATCTGTCAAGAAGATGTGGCAACTCCAGAATTGTTGGATCTGACAACGCTGTCATGCTAGTCCACTAAAGCCCGCCATCATCAGCACGTCAGCTATTCGGCGCTCGTAATTTTCTGAGAGAGATTGCGATTTCTTAGTGAACACGTTCATTAATTAACTTTGTGACATTAAAAAAAAAATTAAGAAATTACGGTACTGCATTATCGGATTGCGATTCCTGCGTGAAACTTTCCGTCCCAACATTGAAGATGCCACCGAGCTGTTCGTGTATTTGTACGTTATGCAAGTGCCGTACAGTGTTGTCTAAAACGGAATGTTAATCTCAGCATTTAGGCCTAGTTATTATTGTCTTAATCGTAATATATTTTGTTGAATGTGAGTTTTATTTGTGCATCCACATCAGTGCAAGGGTTTAATTTTAAGTGCATTTTGTTTGCTTGTAGGCCTACGTTGTTTTTGTCTTTTGGTACCACGCCTTTTACTAACGCATGAGAACAAAACGTATCACAATACATGAATTAAAAAATCTGAATAATTTAAATGTTAATTGAAACAAATTGTAAGTAATTTTTAGTATATTTACTTCATCAGTGGCCAACGAAAGTATTTCATCTAATTAAGTGATGCGTAGTCAAAGTTAACCATTAAGAACAGCACGTGTCTAGGATTTACAAACTGACCAGTAAGTTTGTTTTTTATTTAATGCATTTCGAAACTGTTGTTGCGATTTAAAAGTATACGTTATAAAAAAACTTTTGACGCCAGTTTATTATTATCGTCGTAAACAAACTGTAGCGTTCCTTCACAGTTAGTGTGTTAGGAAACATATACAGCTACTTAGATTGCTGTAGTCTCCGATTAACAAAAATATTGTCTCGTAAAAGACGTAAAACTTAAATGCCCTATCCAGTCAATAAAGTAAAGATACCTATCCCTACGGAAGTATCTTATCAAAGTAAATAAATTACAATATCGAGAGAATCAAGGAATCGAAGGATCGAAAATCCTATCCCTAGTATTTACCGAAGAACACAATATCGTTGTTGCAGTCCATGGATCACAGGATTATTTTTACTTTGAAAGCCTACTATCTCAGATAGACATTTTGCCAACTTGTCTCAGCAACGGACAGGGATGAAAAACAGATTATCAAAGAATTCTGGAAGTCAAACAACATAAAGCATGTAATTGACAACATGAAGCATGCAATTGATAACATTGCAGTGTGTTGGAAGGAGATTACAGAGTCCAGTCTTCATAGGTGTGGAAGAAAATATGCCAGTTCTTCATGTAACAGTTCAAGGGACTGTCAACAATCATTCAGAAAATGTGACAGTTGATATTTTACCGTAGGGCATGATCTGGGATCTGATGAACTTGATTCAAATGATGTTCAACAGCTGTTGGACTCGCATTCTGTCGAGTTAACATACAAATAAATAATTAATAATGACGAGGAGCAGCGTTCTGCACCACAAGAAGAAAAAGCTGAACCCAGAAAAGTTTGATAAAAAAAATTCAAAAACTATTAGTTTAATAAAAAGAGACATTTTCAGTCCTGCATAAAAATTATCAGAATGAAGAAAGAAGAATGGTGGTTATTCAAGGAACACAGCGGGACTGTGAAGTTTACATGCTACAGCAAGTGTTTAATATGATAGAAATGGTTTCTTTGTGAAGTTTCAAAGGCGTGTATTTTTATTTCTGACGAATGTTTGGATGAGAATAATGATACTGTAACGGGGGCGGTGCGGTGCGCTGCTATATCTTGTTGCCTTGGATCTACCGCACGCCGTTGACCAGCTCACCCTTTTCTGGATGTAAAAAAACCATCACATTTTATGTTTTTAGGTAAGTTATAAATTTATAAATTACTTTATCTCGTTTTTATCATAGTGTCTTGACAATACATTTAGTAAAAAAATCAATATCTCCGCAAATTGGAGAACAAAAAATAATCCACTATTGTTTACATTAATAACATTTCTCCAAATTGCACAATTTAAATTTACACACACATTCTCTGGAATGAAATAGTCATGCTAGGTGAAATAGCATTAAAAACCACAACCCATTACCCAATTCTTATCAAAAACCTCTGGCTCACTGAACCTTAGAACTTGAACAAAATCTCAAAATATGGGATGGTCGCTGCCCTTAAATTGAGGACACAGCTCAACACATGATACAGTAAATTTACAATAGTTGGTGGTATACAGTAATTTGATTATGGACTGACACAAAGGAAAAACAGCAGAAGAATTATACGACAACCAACAGCATAGATGTCAATTCTATCAATTATAGCACAAACTATGTATATCAACTTGCGGAACTTTTTTTCACACACTTCTCAAAGGACCTGCAAAAAGAGTTGTAAAATGCAGTTAAGTGTGAAAGAGGGAAATTTGTGAGAATAGCGAATGGGAATACAAAAAGTAGGCATAAAATGCTAAAAGTGAAAAATTGGTTCTAGTACTTTCATAGCACACATTCAATCCATTAAGAGTATTTCTAACAATACAAAAATACATAAAACATAGAAGTCGGAAATAAGCAACTAGACTACAAAGAACAATACTTACAGAATTTTTTAATTAATAAAAATAAAAACGTGAAAATCCTTTCTTTTACACTAATTGGTTTTGTTATCTTCCTAAATTTTTCACTATACA
The DNA here is from genome assembly GCA_003012365.1 of Medauroidea extradentata. NCBI lineage: Eukaryota > Metazoa > Arthropoda > Insecta > Phasmatodea > Phasmatidae > Medauroidea > Medauroidea extradentata. Next base: position 42,309 of record PNEQ01124168.1, on the reverse strand, counting down.
TTCTTTGGCCCCACTTAACTTTACTACAGTGTAAGCTTTTCTTGCATTTTACACAAATTTTTGTTAGTCAGGAAGTGAGAACCCCTGTAACATTGCTGCAAGGTGGTACAGTTGTACATCACTAGCCTCACAGTAATTGGAAGGATCCAGATTTAATTTTCAGTGCCGCCATTCTTATTTCTGTTTTGCAAGGTATTTCGACATCACTCCACTTAAATACATGTTCACATTAAACTAAAATTAAAAAGCGGCTAGAAAAGATTTGTACAGTAGAACCCCGATTTAACTAAATGCCATGGGACCCGAAAATGTTTACTCTAAACCGATATTTCGTTAAATCCGACTTCACCCTACTCCCCCCCCCTTCCCCCTTTTTTTTCGAAAAAAAAAAAGTTTAATCCTAGGGCATGTTTCGTTGGAATTTAACTTAATTTTAAAAAAGTATATTGGCTTAAAACAATAACAAAACACATTTACCACGATAGATAAGCCACAGACGTGAAAAAAAAATTGGCGAAAAAAACTTTCAGTGGAACACTCGGCGAGCGTGCGCATGGCGAGTTAAGCCCGTGCTACATTCACAGTAAAGTAGCCGTATAAAAATAACCGTAACCGCAACGTAAGGAATAGACAGGTTTCTATCCCTGTTACGGTCTTACGGCGGCTAAGTAGCGGTACGGTGTGTTGTAGCATGCATCTCTCACATGTGTTTGTTCAATTTTTACGGTTATTTCTTACGGTGAATCTAGCACGGCCTTTAGGCTGTATTTGCACGTGCGAGCAACACAACACAAGTGATAACTAACACTGCCGAGCCGTCAATATTTCCGTCTCTCTCCAGCCCGCTCCACCAGCAAAGTTAAGGAAAATCCCATGAAAAGTTGTAAAAAAAAAATTCCTCACGAAAACTGATTTAAGATGTTGCGAGACAACAGTAAAATAATAATTAAATATGCGCTGCGGCGTCTGCCATTGTAGCTTGTATGCAGCCGCGCTCGTGATAGAAACTCGTGTTGGTATGCTCGCTAAAAATGCTTTGCATGCATTCAAGCTTTTTTTTAGCATCGGAAAAACAAATTATATTTACGTTTATGGCAATAAATTCGTTGTACAGCGTCTGCATAAATAATATTACATATTTTATAAATATAAACTCGCTTGTTTTATCAAGGGACGCAAGTGTAAATAACCACGCTGCACACCACTGCATTCTATCGGTAAGAGAATTAATTGATAGAGCGCGGCACTGCAGCGCATTCTAACGGAGACGCGTAGCACTATCAGTGAATTAGTTCTTGTGCTGTCCACTACCGCGCTGTGGAGACTGGGTACCTAGATTCTCGTTCACTTGCCAGCCGCCAGGATGAGGATCTAGGCGCACGCTTGTTATGCAACACAGCGTCGCTCGTTCGGCCGCGCCCACGCATGCATATCTCTAAATAACTCCTGCGGCCAAAGTTTTCAACGAATTTTAAAGAATTTTTTTTTGTTTCTCGACGGATGGTTTAAGCTTTTCTACGGAGAAATAAGTATATACGACGGTCGGTTCTAGTATTTTTAAAGGACTGAACTTACAATTAATATTCAATTTTATCAAAGTCAGTCAGTTATTTAATACTTTTTTTTTTGTTATTTTTTGAAGGTTCCTAAAAATCCTTTCGTTAAATCACTGTTTATGTTATTCCCGAGTTCGTTAAATCAGGGCTCTACTGTAATTTCCAAAATATGTAAATTGCTATAGTCATAGAATTGTTATTGTAAAGTGAACACTTCTGAAGCTACTTTTAGCTAAAAATATAAATTTTTTGTGGTACTGCAAAGTCAGAACCCTGTGGTTATTACTTATTAGATACTTGGCCCGGCCCATTATGTTTACAGTGAAAACTTGAGCCCGACTACCCAGACTCTTCTTACAAGGCCTAAGCCTATCCAACATAAATAACAACGAACAAAGATAACAAACAAGGTTAAATGGGACTAATGTCCTTTTCATCTACTGACCTATGCTTATAGCTTATCAGAGATTAGGGATCTACTCTTTACGTTCCTGAGTAATGAAAAAACATTCTCAAACAAACTATATATTGACATTTTAAGCACTCCTGATACAATATTCGAAAAACCTTATCCCACTTTACAATGAGTTATTACAATTCGACGTGAATGCACGACTCGCCACAACACTCATTACACTTGATATCATAACATGTCAGTTCCTTGTTTTACGCTTATCACCTCAAAACACTGACAATGACCATAACACGCTTGAATGCCCAAAGCAACAACTACGATTACAATTACAATTACGCACCAGTACCATTAACATATCTTTTAAAGGTAGGTCAAAGCACAATAGTAACGCAGATACTCTCACTGAGTCTCCATTTATCCTCTGCGTACGAAACGCCCCTCGCCTATTCTTCCTAACATAAACTCCCTTCCAACGAGCACATTAACTCAATAATCAAATGCGACGATTACCACACTCTTCGATCTCCCGTAATGGAGAAAGCCTGGCAACCCATTCATTTCAAAGGAATTCCTTTTACACCAGCGCTACTACCTCGTAGAGCTGAATCCCCCTCCAGCGGTGCCGCGCGGTGCGAACTCGCGCGCCCGACAAATGTTTGCTAGGGCCTCTTCTGCACCAGCGAACACAACCTGTCCATTTTACTCACCAACCGCCTCTGGCTGTGATGAAGGCAGATACGCACGATAGTTAGACGAGCCAACTTAAGTCTCGTGTTGCGTCTTTCACACACACGGCGGCCAGCAAAATACTAAAAACCCTTCGTGACCACTCTCCAGAACCGCCGCCTCTCCCATCGAACGCAGGCATCAGAGTGTCTTTCTCTCTGATGCGAGCAGCGCTCGCATGCCCCTCCCCCCTAGCGACCCTACCGCCGGTCGGCGGAACCAGCCTTCCCCCCCAACCCCAGGCCGTCCTCCATGGCCAGTGGAGGAGAGGAGCGGGGTGAGCAAGGGGGGGGGAAACAGCCAGCACCGTCAACCAGGGCGACCCAACTTCCTAAAGATTCCATCCCATCAAGCTAACGACAAGTCACTCACAGGAAGAGAGGGCGAAAAGACATCCCCAAAACTCAAACTCAAAAGTGTAGAAGAACCCCTCTAAAAGGAAATAGAAAACCTCAAAATACCCCAACCCAGCAGGAGCCCGCTCAAACTAGCAGAAAATGTATATTGGAAATAAAAAAAAATAAATAAATAAAAATCTGGGCTTGAGAACAATCTATAATACTGTGACACATCGCTATAGCGTCACAAAGAAGAAACCATGTTAACACCTATCTATCATAACCTAAAAAGTATTAGCATTCTCCCGCACCACTGCCAATCGCCGTATATTTTTATTCCAGTGTTATATGTGCCATGTAAGATCACAGGTCGCCGTCTATATTTGTAAAACAACTTTTACTTACGTCCCAGTGTTATCCAATGTTATTTTCCATGTGTAACTGCCGCCGGCAAACTTTGTTACCAATGTTTATTTACAAACATGGCCGAGTGCTTCACCAGTGTTACCAATCCCGTGCACAAGACTCTGTAAAGTGCAGTAATAAATAATAACGGAAAATATGCACGTAAATATGTATTGTATTTGTTGTTTATTACTTTAAATGTGTCTAAAAGTGATATAAATATTTGTATGAATTAATCTTAGTGTTTAACGGCAACACGAGTGTAATTTATGTCAGGCGAGATATTTGTTTACCCAGTTGAGTATTTTTGTGCCCCGAGTGAGTATTTTCAGTGTGTGCGGGTGGCGCTACTGCAGCAGCAGACAGCCTCGAGCGGCCAAACGGCCATTTTGCTAACGGTACTTCTGCCCTTCTGGCCAGTATAAAAGATGGGCGTTTTGCCCCAGATAGTCAGTCATCAGCGGCTCGGCCTTCGGGCCGGGTCGGCCTGGCACTCCTTCCCTTCCTTCCTTCCTTATGGGTTGTGGCGGTAGCCTGCCACCTAAGCCCTCCTACCCTATTACCTCAACTTTCCTCCGATATGGGGTTGTGGCGGTAACCTGCCACCTAAGCCCTCGCTCCCTCCTTATGGGTTGTGGCGGTAGCCTGCCACCTAAGCCCTCCTACCAATCTCATCATCTTTACCGCTCCTACGCTCGCCAGGTCGGCTCGCTTTGATCGCTAAGCCAGCTTGACCGCAGTTCAGCCTTGCTCAAGCATGGAGACCTCACTTCACGCTACGGTCTATTGTCTCCATGCCCTGACGCGCTAAAAGTAAAGTGTTGCTGCGCCCTTACAGTACGGAACCTGTCATTCAGTAATTTCAACGGCCGCGGAGCCATATCATTCAGAACGGCCATAGATGTGTTGTAGCCTTCTTAGGGATCAAGAGTGATCGCCTTGTAACCTCGCTATGTTGTCATTCAGTTATTGGCCCGTAGAGCCATAGCAATGTTGTTAGCCTTCCTAGGGATCAAGAGTGATTGCCTTATAAGTTTGTTATGTTGTCAGTTTTCGGCCCGCAGAGCCATATCATTCAAAGAGGCCTAAGATATGTTGTAACTTCTCAGGGATCAAGTGTGATCACCTCACGCCACGAGTAAGGCCTAACTTTCGCCCCAGTATTGTCATGGCCCGATGTGCCTTTATAAGTGTTTGTAGTCAGTTGCATGGCCCGAAGTGCCCTAACAAAATAGCTGTACTCTCCAGCATACGCCTTGCTGTCATCTTGTTGTTCATTCTATCTTTGTAATGATGTTGCATCTACCTGTACCCGATTGTGTATGACATAAGTCTAATTGTAACCCCATGAAACGAATGTTGAAGGTGATGTAAACCCATGTCTGTATCAAGTGTATCAACCTGTTCAATGCTTGAATACAACCTATGAAACTCAATTGAACTCTCGTCTCCTTTCATCTAACTACCTTGTGTACCAACCTATGACAACCAGTATAAGGCGAGTGACAGAAGCCTTCCCTTTATTTATGTTAAAGATTGACTCCCTGTGCTTGCACTGGAGTTCTTCCTCGATGGTTCACTCAGCAGTCACTCGTTGAGTCAAGGTTAACTCTAGTACAGTTCACTCTAGAAGAGCCACTACCTTCTCATGCTCTCACCAACAAAACCTTCTAGAGTTATGCATTGCCTTCCTACCTCGCAATCATAGCCAATACAAACGCAACGCAGTGGAGGCAGGACAACTCTAACTTTTGCACAAGTGATGACAAGATTGATATGATTCTCACATACTCTACATGAACAGTTGTGGTGGGTAGAGTGGAGGTTTTGCCTACCTGGGGTGGGAGTGAGGTGGCCGGTAGAGCTCGGCCGTGGCAAGCTGTGGCCATGACTGTGGCCCTGCATATGGTTGAGGGCATGGCCAAGCCCGTGGCCATGGTTGTGGCTGTGGCTGCCGTCACGCGGCGGTGAGTTTGGCTCACTTTTTATCTTGATGGCCAGGGGAGAGGAGACAGGCGGGGGTGTGCTGCTTGACACAGCCAGGTGAGGCAGACCACTGCAAACAAACACAAGCTACTGAAAGATCTACCCACATATCACCACACACACTTCAGTCACCATGTATAGTTGTGAGTACACAGATAGTAATATGGTTACCTTCACATTTATCAAATGTGTTATCCTTTCACCAACATGCAAAAATCAAATTTAGCAATAAAAGAAAATTATTAGTGATATTTATGTTCTAGTCATATTGATATTCATAATGTATCGAAAGGAGGTTTTTAAGTAAAATATTTTCAAAAACAATACACAAATTTAAAATAATACCTATGCAGCAACTACCGTAACACTGCATTTATTAATATGGAAAGCAAATTTGGCGTCAACTAGTGAGATAATGAGAATACATAATTGAATTTGCAATAAAAAGATCCATTATTTTCAATTCTCATTCATGATGTAGTAACAGAAAGACAAATGCTTATTAATCAATATACAGTATACACAGGTACAAGTACTTACAGATGATACTTATAAATAGGTACACACACGACGGGACAACACACATTTTTTTCGGCGGAAGCGCTGTCACAATATTTCGCCAGTACCAAACTGGCTTCCTCAGCCGACAAGACATGGCACAGTGTGCCTTGCCGCTTGAGGAAACCAGTTTGGTACTGGCGTGACAGCGTTTCCATGGAAAAAATTTATGTCGTCCCTTCGTGTGTGTGTGTGACTACTGACAAGTATCATCTGTAAGTACTTGTACCTCTGTCTGTTGTATTACTTTGTTAACCTAGCTGCCTATTACCTGCTATTCTTATAAATGATTACTAGTTATTTATTGGTAAACATCTAATAAACTTATAAACAACCTAATAAACTTACACACAATCTAATAAACAATGCACTCATGCAACAATACATGTTCGTCCTTTGTGTGTATCACCATCAACTGTTAACTTATAATAAAGCAGCAATTTGGCGGGTAAATTATGAATATAAAAATAATTTGCCATACAAATTGCAGCGTAATTGTAAGTTAACAGCCAAATCGGAAGGCCTGTACTGTAGCGAAATGTAAATATAATCTGAGGTATAATCGCATATTTAACATTTTTCTTTTCAAAATTCCAAAAAGCGAAAAATAATAAAATTCAATATGGCAACTGAAACCGAGCCTTAAGTAACAATAAGAATATAAATCTTAACTGCATTTTAATAGTGTTATTCAAACACTTTTTTCCTTCTATTGTAAATAATTATATTTGTTTTGTTCCAAAACCATTACATACTATAATTTATTGCAGAAAATGTACTCCAACAAAAATTAATTTTGTACACATCTATCGATTCTACGTTCTTGTGCTCAGGCATTTGATTAACTGTCTCAGCGGATAAGTGGCTTGGAAATTACAGATAAAGCATATTTTTCATCCCTTGTACAAATGAAAGAAAACAAATTAATGTCCATTGTAGCAAGTGTTCATACCTTAAACGTCCATTAATTGGGGACTTACTGTATAAAAATATTTACTCATAAAACTCTGCAAACTACACTGCACATTCATATTGCTAAAGTATTCTCAATTACATGATGAAAAAACGAAACCAAAGGGATTCATGATCCCAACATGCCTTACTAGTATCAATTTTAGTTTACAACAAAGACACTTACAAATAGACATACAAACTGGTCGTGGTACTTGGCACCAATTAAACTTAACCAACATTGTATCACTTTGCTTTCAAAATCACAAGTATAAAAAGAAAAAAATACAGTGACTTGCCAACTTCCCAACTCCAAAAATTAAAGATAAGATGCAAAAAATTAACGTAACCGAGATATACTGAGCACAGCTCTCCACATATAGATTTCTTGCAGTAGGTACATTCAATACGAGTCTAAAATACAGTTCTAAACCTCTTTTCAATTTTCAGTATCAAACTGAAGTCTCACAAATCAATTTTTGCAACATTTAATAAAATGTGGTACATTAATCCCTCAGTTAAGCTTATATTTGAACTGTGCAAATCCAAACATGAATACATCCATTTTGCTGAACAGTATCTATAAAACCATAACAGTAAATTAACCAAAATGAAACAACCAGCAATAGAACAGGAAATTTAAAGACGTGCAATCATTCTTTGCTGGATATGCCTGGCTGTACAGATGTAATAAGTTCTCCCAGCCATCCTGAATTAGAATCTCACAAAGGGCACAAATTTGTTTAATGGCCTCCTACGTGTTTAAGTGTATCAATTACGGTATGTGGACAGTTTTTATTTTACGTGAAAAAAATCTATTGACAATTTACTTAGGTCAGACACTGTTGAACATAATGGAAACATATTTGACGTGAGATACTGGACTAGAACAGTGGACTTGTGAATCACATGTAAAAAGTTGTGTGTGATGCTACTAAAACATATCTCAGGCAGTGAAGTGGTAATATCTAGACATTACTTGCGAGATGGAGAGACGAAAAAATAGTGCAGGCCTACAGATATTATAGGTATTCATGGTCAATGAAAGAAAAAGGCAGGGCACATGCATTATTGTTACATTGTGTTTAAATGTAATCACTGAATTTTAATGAAAAATTTAGCAAGTCTTACTTCAAGCTATATTTTGTATGTTAACTTAAACTTGTTCACTCAAAAACACTGAAATTTTTTAAAACTTAATTTTTTCCCAATGTGAGAGATTAAAAATGAACGACAAGCATTATTAAACAATATGTTGAAGCAGTATGCAGATAGAAATATGTGGGTGCAGTGGCTGCCAAAAACCTCAAAAAAGGGCTGCATGCAGACTGAGGACTATAAAACTTCAGTAATCCAGACTAATATGTGCTGAACAAAGTCAAAACTGAGAAGATCCTAATCACAGCTGTCATCCCATTGTGGGGGGGGAGGGGTGGGATTTCTCTTTGTTCTTTGACAACGGGATCTTGTGCATTTGTTACGAAAGTAGAATAAGCTTTACAAGAAACAAAAAATTAAAAATGGTAAGTACCAGTACAGTACTTGCAAATATAGGCCCCTTTCAGTAAATTTGTCCCCTTTGTCCTATTGTCCCAAATAATTGGTCATCTGGATGACTGTGAAGTTAGGGCAAATGCAGTTACGCATTCACAGTTTTCACACATCATTCACATCGGAGTGTATCATAATAGTGTTATGAAACTTTTTTTAATAAATGAGGGGTTGGTGTAAATCATTAATGTATACATTTATTGGCAATGCAAAAACTTAAGTATCTTAACAACAAGAGCTGAAATAATCACCTAAATGTCCTTTAACAGAACTTCATAAACAATTTCAGATTTTTAGACCCTTCCTTGAATTGTTAGTGCAGTAGTTCATAAAAAGTGATACGCAGCAGCCAAAGTTTGTAAACAAAAACATTGAGTTTTGGTCGTGGAGAACTGGCAGAGAGTACTATACAATGCTGACAAGTTGAGCAGGTGCCTGTTACCACGACCAGCCTGCACAGAGGTATGCTAGTACTTGTGTCCAGGGGCAGAGGATGGAGGGGGGCTGCCCCACCTGGCGTGGGCGAGGCTGCTCTGCAAGGGATGCGTGCTCCAGCTCAGCCCTCCCAGGCCCATGTCCCCGCCCACGCTGAAGTCCTGGCCACCAAACGCCGACAGTGTCGTAGAATACGACAGCCCTGGTATGGACGGAGTCTGCAGTGCCACCACGGGAGTGTTGAGCGTCGATGTGCTGCGCCCCGCCTGCACCACAAACTATTCGCAAATCAATAATAAGTGTTCTTTTTCCAAGACTACTGCAAACTATGAAACTAACTTCTTTTATTTGTCGTCTATTTCATATGACTTGCTACCATTTTGGCCACAATTATCAGTAGAGATTTGCCCTAAAATTTTCAAATTGCTTGAGTGTAGCAAACAGTTCATTAGGTTTTCTGGTATCACCAATGATGTACTCAAAAAAACATTTCTTTCTGATTGAGTGAGAGTGAGTGAGAGATTTTGGTCAGCGCACAACATCGAGATCTTTAGTGCTGGTGAGGGGGTGACATGAAGTGAGTATGGAGCAGCACCAGAATGAAAGAGCGGGGCAAATGGGAGACCCCTAAGAAAACCCGCTAACCAACTGCATTTTCCACCACGATTCCCAAGTGCGAATCTTTCTGATTGATTCATTCCTAATTACGTATTACTATTAATGTAATAATTAATGGCAGTAATACCAAACTAAACCTAATAAACATGTACACTACGAACGAAAGACAATCAAGTAATTAACTTTGGGATTTTTGATTCCAAACAGGACATTATATCTATTGTGTAGCCTACAATACTTTATTTATAAAACACCCTGAAATATGTACATAAATAACAAAAGGCTCTTATACCCAACCCACCATAAGAATATTTATAATGTCAAAACTGCTCCTGTCTTATTAAAAAAACTACCATTTTACAGTTTAACTAAAAACAATACAAAAAAAGTAAATATGTTCGGAACCTGCAAACAATTTGTGTTCATATAACAATACCCTCTAACTACCTAGGAAATAAATCACACACACTATAATTCACATTTATGTATTGTTGACAAACACTAAATTATATATTAAATGTAATACGATTTTTTTATTGATGAATGTATGTTCAAAGACACAATACGTTGAGCCAAATCTGGAAATGAAGTCTAAAGAAAGATCATGAAGTGGTTTTGAATTCCTAGAATTTATATTTGTACTGGTGGCGTATACTTACTTAATTCAAACTCTGAAATAAGAAATGGACAAAAAAGTCATAGTTACTTCTCTCAGATACAAAAGAAGTAATTCAAGTTTTAAATTACTTGGGCAAAAATTGAACAGCTGATTTTTATTTTACATTATTAAGAGTAAAATCACTGTATTTATTTATGTGTTGCCAAATTGTTGGTAAATGATCAAGACTGTTCTGCTCTTAGTTGTTGAAAAACAATTTCAACTTTAACACAAATCCACCATAATCAATAAATACGAGTGGGATCTTCACCCTGCAACTTCGTATTCAGAGCATTCACATATTTCAAAATATCCACTAAAAATGCTAAATTACACAACCACTCCTAGTCTTTAAGCAATTTACACTCTCCAGCAAAACACTGTTCAATTTTAAAAATAAAAGTAATTTGTAATTTCATTTGAAGAAACATGACACCACTTCCCCTTTAGAAAGCCACCTGACTGAGCTGTGCAGTAAAATTTCACCATATTAATTTATTTAGTCTTCAAAACATTCCCTAAACTCCCCTACATTTAAAGCAACTGATTGAATAACATTTACAACACACAACGTGATTAAAGTCCAAATATTCAGCACACAAAGCCTCCTTGTGAATAATATAGTGGTAGGAGAATCATTTTGCTGCAAATACTCAAGTAATGAAATATAACAATTAATTTTTCCTACGATACATGGGGCACCATTGATGCAAATGCTCTTTTAAGTTTAGCGCACTCTAGCTTAACAGCACTGGCATCACATTTACCAACACAATTCTTCAATGCTTCAAATATATCCCTTCTAGTTTTATTCGTCAATAACTGATGCAGTCCAACAAGTCCTTGAAGTATGTTGAAATTGTTAATGCCCCTCAGGAGCACAAGAAACTGAGCATTGTCTGTAACACCACAGTTTTCATCTATCTACAGAAAAATGTCTGTAACTTGCAGTTGAATACTGAATTTATACTGATACATCCGCCAATTCTTCAATGCATGTTATAACTGTATTTCAAGAAAGGGAAATATTTTACACAATTTTCTTTATATTTGAGTCTTCCGGTCTTCTGCAAATACATATATAGGCTTTCTTTAACTACCACACAATCTCAGCAAGACTTCATGCGAGCGAGTAAAAACAATATCATGCTTGGAGAATATTTTCATAGATTTAAATTGTTTAACAAACACACTTTCCTGGCTCCCTCTTTTTCTATGAAATACATTAATTCCTTAATGCAGATACATGAGCATAAGATGTGTTAAATGTAGCAGGATTCTGTTTGAAATGCCTTTCAATAGTCTTCTTTGGTACTGTCAACACTTTAATTACAGGTAAGACGTATTGGTTTCTATGACTTACTGACAACAATCAGAAATTTTTCTTCCAATTCTTCATTAAATGACCTGACTTCAATACCATACAATCTTTTTGTGTCATGCTTACTAAGAGTCATTACACATTGCCCTTAAACAGAAACTAGAGAAACACAACATCAACCCAGTGCATGTGTGTGCGATATGTATCCAGTGCACTGTACTGTGGCGGGCTATTGCAATACGCAGTTGTAGATACCTGCCCCTCCCCTAGCCATGAACTTGAGCCAGTGCGTCTGCGCATAAAAATTATTTAATAATTCTTACTCTTAGTGTAAATAATTTTAAAATAGGTATTGAGCAAATGCTTTAGCTTTTGGCGTGCTACTCTAAAGCCCATGGCGGCCAGTATTTGGCCCACTGACGTAGAGTTGGCCATCCCTGCACTAGTCTTCACTGGTAAACTTATAATCAGTACTCTCCACAATTAATCCTTAATACTGTGAAATTTGTGCTGTGGTAGAAATGCTCTCACCTCATCTGACTGTGAGGAGTGCTGTCCCTGTGGTGTTGGTATGACAACACGGAGGTTTGCCCTCCCTGGCCCCGGCGAGTGCTGCTTCACGTGCTGTTGCTGCGGCGGCACAGCCTTGCCGGACATGACAGGACTGGGGCCAGGGGACGGGGACTCTCCGAGCGGCGACGATGAATTCGGGTATCCATTACTCATCTCCAGCATGCTGCCGGATGGATACACTGCAATATAGAAAGAAGCAAGTTTCTTAATGCTTGTTTATACACTCTCACATCACTGCCACAATTTCTATTAGCACTTAAAAAATAATACTACATCAGTGGCTTTCAATAAGTTTTCATAAGAGCTGCAACTGCAGTAAAATATGCTCTCTCATACATCATATACTAACTAATCCATAAGAATAATATGTATGTACTAACAAGGGACCTGAAACAGGTGATCTTTGAAAGTGTTGTGCAATGGGAGTGAATGACTGGATGGAAGTTTTTGGACGCACTCCATTGCGACATAGATGACTGTCAAAGAAAACTAAAAACAATAGAAAGACGTGTTAGTGGTACATGTCTACTGATTAAACGGTTCACCATTTTTACAAATTTTTTTTAACTAATGCCTTTATTTAACTGTGTTTCTTTCGCCACTTTACGGGCCGTAAAACTCTCTCACCTCACCTTTACTCACCGCACTGTATATAGCCCTTTAACTCGGGAGAGACCCACCATCTTCCTCTACAGTTACAACTTTGCAATGTTGGCTCTCAGTTGAAACATTTCCACCAGAAGACCCTAATCAAGTTGTACTTAAATCTTTCCATAAGCAACTAATGACACTTTCGCCGCAGCTGTTTATCATCATTGACTGTAATGCCTTAGTTTGGGGGATATGTTTGAATATTTTTATTTGTTTTATGTCTGGCTTTCGGAACATTGCAGCAATAACCTTTGGTCATTATATTAATGAAAAACATACTGAGAAATAGATAGACATAACAAAAAAATTAAAACTGGAAATAATAATACGACACAGTTAAAATAAACTTTTATTTTACTTTTCTAAACATTAATATACTATCAAAAGTCAAATAAATATATAATATATTTAGATGTTTAAAAAAAAATTTGCATAGCAAAAAAATCAATGAATGCATTTTTTAGAATCAGGTTTAAGGCTTACAATTTAATGTAGACTGTAAGCTATTTAACCAAGATTTACAGGAAAGTGATGCAGTAGCATACCTGTGTCTGTTTCCGAGGATGATGGTCGGGGGCTAACACTGGTGTGTGGCATCTGCGGACTGGACTGTAGCAAGGACGAATCTCCATAGCTACTGTTTACTGGGACAGAGACGGGCAGTGAGTAGTTTGACTGGCTTATACCCACCTGGCAACAGAAGCAATGCTCATCTCGCAACATGCCAACACTGTAACGTAATTACATTATTGAAACAGAAAATACATGTACAGTACATTCAAATTTCATATTGAGGTGAATTTTGTAGACATATAGGGCCTATAACGATATGGGTCTTAATAAGGTGCACATTTAGAGGGGTATGCCTTCCATTCCCCAAAAATCCAAAAATTATGTATTACTTTGGAGTAAATTTGGTCAAATGTGTGTCATAAACGTAACTGCAGTTAACTATCTTTTGAAAATATTACAAAAAAAAATATTTCAGTGTTTATTAGAATAGAACTTAACATATCTGAGTTTTCCATTACCTACCAACACACCTTTTGTTTCCCATATGTTTGAAAGAAGTAAATAGTAAACACATTTCTAAAATTAAACACATTTTTGAAAGCTCACGAGCTGGAATAGGGTGGATTACGTCAATCTTGTGATCAAGTTTTGTGGATAACCAAGATCTTAATGAATGCCTGTAATGCTATTCAGGGTTTTAAGATGGCAGGAATAAAAAAGGAGATAAATTTTATATCAGTAGTGGATTCAGAAAAAAGGTAGGGGGTGGCAAAGAGTCATTGCCCTTTTGAAGACTACTCCAAAAAAAATTAAACCAAATAAAAGTCAAGTAGAATCTTATACTTCTCCGAAAAGCTTTTAATAGTCAACAAAATATTAACACAATCATGGTTGCACATTGTGTTGCAACAAAATATATATATAATAGTGATTTATAAAATAGATGACAAATCAACTGTTTTCATAAAATTAAATAAAACTTTCTCGTATCTACATTCCGAAATGTTTTGTGAAATTTAGCTTTTTATTTACTAACATGTTTGTAAGTGTTTAAAGAGCTAACACAATTATAAAGACTTGTTTAGTCAGAAGCTTAAAAATATCCCTATTTGTTTTATATTAGCACAAAGGTGCACAATTTTAATCCATTATTTATTCTTAAAAGTATTACAATTTCTTAAAGTAGTACAATAATTCCCAGTATAGTGCTCAGGGTAGGTTATTGAAAAGTGTGCACTACACAAATCATCATACATTATTTTTTACATAAGAAGCAATATTGAAAGCTAAAGTTATGTTCTCCATTGCATTTTACAAGATATCTTAAATATACACAAATATCACGTGAACAGGGTATTTATAAAATCCTAACTGTGGAACTGAAGTATGTGCAATAGGGATTCATTGAGCACTATACCAATTTAAAGGACTTTAATTACAGCCTGTGCAATGATGAAAGAACGCTGTGAGAGTTTGCGTTATGCCAGGACTTGCTGTAAATTCAAATTTTTGGTTTAGAAACTACCAAAATAGCACCATTTTGCTTCATAAAACGAAATTTTTTTTTTCTGGAAAATGACCACGGGCCAACCTTTCTGGCTTGGGGCGTGGGTATATCTATTTCTTAAGGCACTGCCCCTCTCGGACACAGAGCTGGATACAGCCCTGGTTTTAATAGGTACCTTTAAACGACAGTTAAGGATAAATTAAGTTCGTAAAAAATATTTAATTTATTATAGTCTAAAATAACTCTTAAAGCAAACAATTCTGTTGTCATAATGTTTTGTTGATTCATATACATTTTCACTAACAGATTATAGATAATTAATTTTTGTAAGATATATATTTATCCACTTAACTGCAATTAAATATATAAGGCAAAATGTATAAAGATGCTGAATATATATATTTTTTGGTAAATAGAACAAAAAGGATACAAATGCTACCTAAAAGCTCTTTCCTCCATTAGTTGAAGGTGGTGTTTCATCTCTGTATGTGTGTTACATACATTGTGGTACTTGTGTGACATTTAAGAGTGTACTTGTAATGTTACAAAAAATTTACAAGTCATGTGTCGTTATTGTTAAGTTTATATTTTACATTAAATGCTCCATGATAGCTGAAACCACAAAAATAACATCAAAAGGAGTGCATGAATTGGAGAACTGATTTCAGTTTCTTCATAAAAGCAATAACTTTGGAAAAATGTTCATGTGGACAAAAAAAGACGTAGAAAGTGTATTTGTGAGATTTATTAAAAAATAAAACGAAGAGATGCAGATTTCACGGGAAGTAAATAAATAGTATGAGTGTCAGTTCACAACATATTTTACATTTAACGCGAATGTTATATAAAATGTTAGTCGTATGACATTCATTTTGAAACAGGCAAAACATATTTATTTTGCTCAGGCTTATATTCAGGGTTTATTTAATTTTGAATGGGAGATTTTGATGGTACAGCCTATTTCTGGAAAATTACAATACACAATTTAAAAAATCCCTACAAACAATTCAAAATGCAGAAAAGGTCACAATTACATTAAGAATGAAAATTTACTGTAAAATATTTCATAAAAATGCTCGAGACACTAAAAAATAAGATATTAACTAGTTGCATATAGTTATTACTTGAAAAATAAATTAACATAATGAGTTAAATTTTCCGATGAACACACTAAAGATAAAGCTGGTACCTATGAAACACACACACAATACGTTTACTCACTCTAGTTCCATTCAGCTGCGAACGCTGCATCATCAACTGGAAGTCTTCGTCTATCTTGTTGTACTTGGCTTCAGTGCGAGGAGTTAGCTGGTACTGTGTGTCTGGCTCTGGACTGTCCGGGCTGCATGTTCCATTCTTATGCTCCTTCTTGTTGAGTGCCTGTCGCAAAGGACAGGAAAGTGATGCAAGCATATACAACAAAGCAACCAATCAAACAGAGGTGAGCCAGCTGGCCAAATCTTACTTCAAGAGATGATGATAATAAAGACTGAGATTATCTAAGACTTAAAGGAAAAACAGATGCACAAAACACATGAATAGGCACTTGAATAATTTCTGTAATGGAAGTGAATGATTTGAAGAAATATAATGGACACACACCCATTGCAGCACTACAAATTGCTTTCGTTTTCTAAGACAACATTGAGCTGCAATAGCATCTGCCCATATGCCCATGACACGCATGAAAGGACACAACTGTCAACTAACGTATGTAGGCCAACTGAATAACAGCAACATTATAAATTGAGTATAAAATCACTATACCAAAACACTACAATGCATACTAAAATTCTTATTTTTAGTAGCTGTTCACAGCAGGTTTTATTTTGATAAAAACTGTTACTGTAATAAAGAGAAAGACCTGATGAAATAATGCTACATGCAACTGATAACTAACGATTTTATATTGTACAGTAAAACTCACTAGAAGATCAAGAAACCACCACAGAATCAAAAATAACTCTAAAGTGACTGATACTACCCAAACTAAAGACACTAGTAAATGATCCTCTGCTTTTATTAATGCACCGTAAAACCTTCTACAAAAAAATGAAACATCCTATGTAAATACTGAGAGTTAAAAATAAATATTAACAAAATGATGTAATGAATCACACCTCAATAATGTTCTTGTTGGTGAGGGACTCGTGTGGCTCATTATACTCGGTGTACTTGAGGAGAACCTTGTCCATGTCTGTGCTTGCATACTGATACAGCTTGTTTGAACTGCTAAAGATTATTAGCGCTATTTCACAGTCACATAATACGCTTAACTCATAAGCTTTTTTCATTACGCCAAACTTCCTTTTGTTGAATGTCACCTGAAACAAATGTACAACAAATTATACACCCATATATTTAACAGAGAAGTAGATATAAAGTGCAGATAAAGGTAAATATTTTTACAAAATTCAATTTAAAAACTTACTAACAATCAAGTAATCGTCAGTTTGTGTCATTTTTTATGATACGCTGTCACTAAAAAGTGATACCTAGCCAATTTGACTATTTTATAAAAGAATAAGTAAAATAATATTTCACTGTCGTACTGTACATTTGTGAATAGGCATTCAGAGTCCAAATCACTCGTCATTCTGATTTTCTTCCTATTCTTCCTAATTCAAGATTTATGGAATATTTACTTGAATATAATACAATGTGACCTTAGCTAATTTCCTCGTTTTCCATTACGTATGTTATATCTGAATAAGAAAAACCAAATTAAATAACAATTAATGTAAATTTTAAACTAAAATGTATCCTTTCACAAAAAAAACTTGGTAACAATTTAATAAAAAGAAAAAAATGAACTAGTTGTAAAATGTAACATTCCTATAAAAAAACATTGTTCTTAACTCCCTTTACTTTTCTGTTATGATACAAAAAGGAATAATTTCTGCACAAGACATAATTTATCCTCTGAAACACTACTATTGCACTGATTAACTATACATCTTAAATATTATTCATTCAGTTCATACAGATCAATTTTGCAAGCATAGTAGCATGATTACAATTTTAATAACATAAAGAAATTCTGTGGCTACAAATTAACTCTAATAATTCTTTATAACATTTATTGTCACATTCTGGCATATTACCACCAGTTTTCTTTACATACTTCACAGTAATACTGACTGCCCAGTCAACATACGATTTCTAACAAAAAACACAGAAGAGTGAACAATAGTTCAGTAGATTTGTGATAATTGGCCTGACATGCTGAATATTTAAAAAGCTGGATTACACTGGGGGCCGGATCATAGAAGGCAGGATTATTGTGAGTGTAATGTATTTTAAAAATCACCTCACCTGTCTATTTCTTTCATCTGTGATGCGGGATATCTGTATTTTCTTGCGTCCCATGATTGTGAACAGAGTGAAGCTGTCAATTTCACAGACTCTGAACCAATAACAAGCTGTTTGTGCGAAGAATAATTTTGGACTAGCAGTAATCTACCAGTATACAATCTGTAACAAAGGTGAAAACAAAAAAATTACACACTGAACATTTGATAATATTTCAACAAATATTTTCAATAGAATTTTATGTATAAAATAATACAAAACACTTTAGTCTAATCAATATTCCTTGCAAATACATGACCTGGTACTACTCATACAACACTTGTAACAATAGTATTATTCACTTCTGTAGAGGATGATTTCTCTGTTAACAAAGTGTTATAAAATGTATACCTCAGCAAACAGTAATTCCTATAAAATTTATTATACACTGCAGAATCATTTTGCTTAACATAATTTCATTCAGGGTAGGAAAAAAACTGTTTTTTTTTTTAAATCATAAAACCTGTTTTTTTAAACAATATTTTATATTTTAGGCAGTTTTTTTGTCTTAAACATGAATTTAAAAAAACCACCACAATATATTTTGAACATATTGTTTATAAGCAAATAAATGAATACATTATTAATTTTATATTAGCAGAAATTCTAAACTAATTACCTAGTAACTTTTATGTAGGGAAATTTTGTATCCACATTGTTGAGCAACCTGATTTTTGTGTGTAGTATTTGACTATGAAACAAATTAGTGCATGACTGTTAACTTGTGATGCTTTTCATTACTTCATAGTGTTCAAGTGTGAAAACTAAAAGAAAGTATTATATTATAATGAATTCAGCTGGTAGAAGGAAGGATCCAATATTGCCAAAATTTTATAGAAACAAGAAGTACTAATGGTACTTCTGTCTGAAAAAAAAAATGTAATTGGTTGGGCTTTAGTTTTGTACATCACAGCTTACAAAAATCGCATACTGACATTTTCATCGCAAGCATCACTGTTTCATTGTAAGTCATCCTAAAAGGTATTACTCAAAGGCACATAAAATACATGGAATAAAACTACCAATATTTAAATGACAATATAACAAATAATGAAACCTAAACTCCTTTTAAAATAAATATAAAAAACATGCTTTATTCAACACGTCTTGTTTTTAAACAATTTTGAACATACTGTTTAAAACATTTAGTTTTGAACACGCCAACCCTGATTTCTTGTGGGGTGGTTTACGTAGAACTCTGAATACAAAAATAATCCAATTATGCATCACACTTGCACATTTATGTGTTATTATTTTTGTGAGTAGATAAATTAAAATCTGTCCCATCACTACATTATGTTTTAAGCTAATTTTTTTAATTTTTGTTTCCTGAATACAATTTTAATATTCTTCCTGTTCACCACAGTTTAACAACTGTGCACTTACAAAAAAATTTACTTTTAATAATAAAAAAGAGATTCTTTAAAAAATTTTGTAACTTTAATTTATATTTTATTCCTTGGAAATAGTTTTAACAAAAAATCCTAACAGCAGCATACAAACAATATGAAACTTACATATACCTAGTGTAAAACTGGATTTTTCTGTCAAATTAATATTGAATTTTGCTTCCCATTACTTGAAACAAATTTTATTTAATGATTAAATGCATGGGGTCAGGAAAAACTGCCCAGTCATTCAACAGTCATATATTTTCACCCGTCCTGCTCTATAAAAATTTTTTACACCACAACACTGATAATTTTTTTAAATTAAAAATGCATATAAACCCTTAATGTATGTTTCATACAGCCACATTATGAACTTTTTGCAAAATTTGCAAGTTCATCAAACCAAAGCTATTATTTGATAGATAACACAAAAAAAAAAAACAATCAATTAACATCCCAACATAAATTACACTGTAATTATTTAAAATTTTTGTACACGTGAACTCATTAAGAATTTAAAACTAAAAATGTCCTAAATGCAGAGATACATCAGCTTCTTGCAACATGCATATAGTCTGAATGTGCTAACTGCTTGGAAATTAATTACGTTAAAACAACTCCTCTTTGCACTTAAACGGTGTGTATTTGTATGCATTTATTCCGCTTTTATACGCTCAAGCAGGAGATAAAGACGCATATATCTCAGTGAAATCTTCGCGGAGCCTGGTGCTGCCCTTGGGACGGTCGACGTCTTGCACTACGGCAGTTTTTGCTCAGCGCGTGATTGACACACAACCAATCTACATCTGCCGAGGCGCGGCGGGGGTGTAGGCGGGTGCCGTGCGGTTGGGAGCGAACACGAAAAGGAAAGTGGATGAAGAGAAGAGGGGTATAAGGGAGGGGTTAGGCCAGAAAACAAGACGCACTTCCTGTGCTCGCCCTGCACCCCTCTCCTCAAGAAGCATCCTAGGTGTTGCCATGGCGACAGCTGCCGTCAAGGGCGACAAAACACACGGACTGTAATAAAGCTGTCGGGAGAGAGGTTGGCAGAATCAAGGCCGGGGACAGAGTACTTGACGTCCACACCTCACAGTCGAGTGACTTCCAAAGGAACCGATGTAAGTGGTTTCAGGATAAAGTGAGCACCAAAAAAGCCCTGTTAAAATTCTATTTTCAGCCAATTCGTATATATTTCCGCGCGTAACGGCTAACAGCAGGACATGTCTAACCTCTCTGAACACGTCACTTTATGTTTGCGCGTGTAAGATGAATTGAGCAGTCAGTATGAATCGATACAGTTTAATAAAAACATTATTAATTATATAAAATACAATAATATCGATTTAGGTTGACTTTGTTTCTATATTGTTGTATTTAAATATGAAACATGCTGAACTATATTAAGGCTTTGTCTCTAGTTTAGCAGTGGTTCCGAAAATATTTTTGTAACGCAAATTAATACATATATCAAAAATTCCTTTGGCAGTTTTAACACTTATATATCAACGTTTGTATATGAATTTTTCTGTTGCAATACGCCAGATTTTTGCCCCCGAAGTAGTACACATTTTGTTGTGAAAATAATCCAAAATGAAGCAAAATAAGTTTTTGATCGCAAACGGCACATTATTTTTAAAAACGCTCTGGCAAAATTGTGTATCGTATGACTGTACACTGTCTCAAATTTTTTTCAAAGCAGTTGGTTAAAAAATATTTTGAGTTATTTGCAATTGTTTGAAATAAACGAGGATCATGGCCTTAAGTAATTTTGCTGCCAACAATACAAGGAGTAAGACAACTAAAGTTGATGTTGAATTCAATGCAATAACAGCTAGTGATATTTTTCAAAGGTTAAATTTTTAGTGCTCACTTTATCCCGAATGGCCTATAGCACACTATGTTACAGTGACTTAAGGCGCCCGCCTGGCGCTTGAACTACGTGCAGCGTGTTCGGAGTTAGGCTGGTTTTTCTCAAAGGTGAGTAAACGTACGTCTATCATGATTTATCTACGACAAGAAGTCACAGTTCAGACTACTTGTGAATATGACACCACGCACATTCTAAGCATTATTTTACAGCCTCTAACTGGACCAAAATCGGCTTTTCCAGGCAGATGTTCCTCAGACATATGTACTGGATCCGTTCGAAATTGATGTCTACAACTACAGTAGACTTTGCTACAGTGACGGGTTCAATAAAATGATATAATCACCGCTAAAGTACCACAGTATAAAAGTTACGGCGGGAACACTGACTTTGGGCGTAGAGGCGATATAACAAAGCCTGTGCTAGCGCCTCATCGATTTTCACCTCAGAGACACGAACACACACTCCACCAGGCGGCCGCCTTAATATATACTTCTCGAAATAATATGATTATAAGACATTCGTCTCTCAGCAAACTGGCATGTGCTCTCGCTCTTAGGAACTCTACTACATGTGCATTCACGCAACGAATAGACTACGACCATAACTTATTGGTGATTTATTTACTGAGCTGACAAGAAACGCACGTGAATGCTGTATAAAAGTAACAAAACTAAATATTATAAAACCCTTCCTGCGCCAGATAGGTATTATTCTGATGGAGCATACTTATATGTATAGGGGAACACGTGGGAAAGACACGTGTATTTGACACAAAAAGGCAAATATTGCTACGTGAGGGGGGAGGGGGTAGACACGACTCATCCTTCGTCCTGGGAAGCAATGGCACAGCGCACGGACTGAAAATCCCCACTAACAATAATATGTCCAGTTCTGGAGGAACATACGTCAAGGTTGCAAACCGGAACACATCGCACGAGACTGACTTCCTGGCTCCCAGATTATAGTTTGCGAAAGACTTGGAACAAACTTCAATCTCGTTCAGTGTGTGGTATCCACAACACGCCACACGCGATCACTACTAGCTAGCATCAACAACCAAAACTACTTCAACAATACAATGTGCAACAACGGGGACACTACTGTGTAGCAAAATATGGCAAATAAGCAGAGACAGCGATGCTGTAAACTTGCTTTAAAAAAACAGTATTTCTAAACTTCACTTTATAATGCATTTATTCGATTAACTAAAGCTTTAGTTGTATTAACAATCACATAACATTCAAACATTTTGAAACTGTGGCTGCTTACGGATAACGTTTAAAAAAACTAATTATTTAAGTCGCCATTAGGCTCTAGAAATTTACAGGCTTCTGTTTTTTCTATGTCTAACTGTACACAATTTTGTGTAGTACCACCCCTTTTAAACTAATCAAATTTATGACTAGTGGGCAGCATACAGAAAATTGCGCTAGCTCTTCGTTAGCCGATGCGGCGCCTACAAGTTATGTAACCAATACACAGTTGAGCTCGGCGGGCTAGCATCGTGAGCAGGACAAACAAAAATCACCTTGTTCTATCGGTACCTAGCATATTAAACACATGAATATGTAGTAAACTTTCTCTAGCACCATGCGCAGCAACATCCATAGAAAAAAATTTATTCAACATTTATTTTTAATAGCGGGTAGTTAAAACACACAAAATATAATTTCATAATCTATTACCGTCCAAAACAAAGTGTAAGTTCATAGTAAATTACACACCTACACATACATATACAAAAAAATTGAACGATTTTAAAATTTAAAAGCAGCGTGAGGTGCGTACTTTTTTATTTTCGCAATTTATTATTTTTCAACAGTAATAACAAACTTAATTTGCACGCGGACAATTCAGAATTTTTTGAGAAACACTGTATGACGTATAGCCCCGAAATATCACGCTTAACAATTTACACGACGACGATACTTCGAATTTATTACGCGTGTTAGTTTCCAGAAACGCTTGAAGACAACCTTCTACGTGTCATTTAGTGACGATGCACACTTCCAAACAAAATCTATACTCCAGCCGCACAGTTACTGTTTTAGTATACTACCAAGAATGTTTCCGATAATAATAAAAATAAACACAAACGATTATGTGTCCTGCAGATTGTCCAGTATGGCAATGAGAAATATTTTAACTGTGTTTTTGAGGACAACTGAACATAAATTACTTTTACCGACTTAGTGCAAAAAAGTTAAGACAAATTATAGTCACTATTATTAGATGACTATATTACTAACAAATAAAATAATAAAAAAGGCAACGTGTAAATACAGACAAAAGAGCTCACTAGTTCAAAAACAAAACAAGTAAAAAAAATTACACTCTGAGTAAACAGTTATTCAAAGATGCATACAGACGTAGTCGGAGGAAAAGGACCAAAAATTAAAGAAAAAGAAAGTAGCAACGCAAGTTCAAAGCAGATCATTAGCCTAATAAAAATGTTGTTATCAAACGGCTGCTGTCGTAGGTCAGTAGGAAGTCGCCTGAACTAATGTGTTTATTCGCAGGCACTTTGAAATACCGCGTGCCTTAACACTGCAGTTGGACGATGTAAATAATGGTCATAAACTTGACCAAGGGCAATACAAAGCACATGCTGTTTACGTCAGAGCTGTGTTGTCGAGATATTAATTCCCTCAAATACTCCAAAGAGAAAGCACCTAATGGGTTGACCTTTTTAAGAACGCATATTATATTATTATCGCACAACCAAATATTACAGAAAACGGTCGTAAAACACTAAATACGTACAAACACAGTACTTTATTTCACGCCATAAACTAGCTACAGAAATACTCTCAAATTTAAATAGACAAAACAGTACCATTTCAAAATGTATATATTTAGAGCCATCGCCAATAGGAAATAAAAACCTGGAATGACGTACTCAAAATAAAATAACTCTGCAAATATGAACAACTGATCCTCACACACGTGGACGCAAACGCCATTCTTTAAGGTCCGTCACTTCCCTGCGGTTAGAACGTAAAAATGTGCACGTGAGTATATCAGAGCGTTGAAACCTTCTCAATTCTCCCGCCAAGCACGTGCTGGCCTGGTGACTAACCGCTCTCGACCAGTTAACCCATCACCACTACAGAACAAACAATAGCCAGCACCGAACACCACTAGACGTCTTCTTGTAGGAGAGTTTCGCAACGTCCGACACTGGAAAGAAAAAGCAGGGACGATTCTCGTTTTCATAATAGGCAGATAATGTGCCACTCGCCTAAACAAGGCAAGTATCCGTCCTAAGATGCAGAGATGGGAGGAGGGGGGGGACTTGATAACGCTAGGGGTGGGGGAAACGAAAACATCAAGACGTCGCGGAGAGGGAAGGGGGAGGCGGAGAATGAGACATCCCGCCAAGGTCCCGGAGGCCTCGGAAGGTCGCGACTGACCCGGTTTCCTCGCCGATCGATCCCCAGGGAGAGGGCCACCCCCTTCACCCTCCCACGGACGCGGGGACTCACCTGAGCACTCGGAGGGGCCATGCAGGACCGTCGTCCGTCTCGAAACACAGCGCGACGACCCCCGCATGGCGCACGATATCGCCACCGCACACGCCACCTGCTCGACATGGACTGAGCTCGGCAGCGCCCCCGTCGTCACCGCCACCCCTCCACTCTTCCCCCTCCAGTACGCTCCCCTCCAGCGCCATCGATTGGCTCGGACCCGGGGGCCTCGTGACGTCACGCGGCGGCCAATAACGCGCGCGCACGAGGGACGGAGACGCGTCGCGACGCAACACGCAGCCTCCGACCCACACTGTCCCTTGTGGTCGCCGCTAGCCTCTCTGATTTTGTCACCACCCTTCCCCCCTTCTCTCTCTCTAAACTATGGGACAAGATGCAGCTCAGCCCCGCCAGCAAGCGTAACCGCAACGAAGGCCTCCACAGTCAACGAAGAGTAACTGGGACAACACGTGGTGACCCTGAAATATACCTGCCGTGAAACTATTAGACGAGCATGGTGATGTTAATGGAACAGTCGTACAAAAACATTCTCACAATTTCCTTTCGTATTTAATGCTGCTCAGGCTGTCCAAGCCCCGAGCAGAGTGCACAACTTCAGCCTACTGACATTTATTCGGAAACTGTTCAACGTGCAAGAGTGACGTCTGCTTGGGAATAACATTCAGATAACGTTACACGTGTGAAGTACAGTTCAGGTCCTCCGGTAATTTTAAAAGCCTACGATGAAAATTGTGTTTTGCGGTCCTTTTCAGGTGGGAAAATCTTGACGCAGAATATTACATAAAAATGTATAGCGTGTACAACACACATTATGGTCTCCACTGAATGTCTCTTTACAAGGTCAACTATCGAAAGAAGACTGCACGGCAGTTGCCCAGAGGCAACGCAAGTACGGTGTCGTCATACGCACTCAGCAATTCTAGGCCTGGAACACGCACAACGCGTCCACCCAGACGGCCACCTAAGATCACAGCAATGAAAACAGTCCGTCACTCACAGTACCATCAAGCACTTAGCCAATGTACTCAAGCAGAACAACGGGACGACATCCTCTGGAGTGACGAATCACCATAATAGTTTTGGAAAGCTGAAGGGCGTGTATTAACAAATGTCACGTAATCGTTACTTACAGGACTGTACTGTTTTAAGAGCCCTGTACAGCAGGCTCTAGATGCCGTGTTTGAAGTACGGAAACCGGGGAAATATAAGAACTAGACTGGTGGGTGCCCAGCAACCGTGTCGTCTTTACGTGCCGGGCGCGAAAACCACATACAATGTTTTGGTCGTTGGAGTTTTCCTATGGTACGGTAAGGCTGCGCTGCACCAAAAAATTCGTAATTTTATAATTCTACCCGGAGACGGGTGGGTCTAGGCTTTCCTTCGCCCTGGGCAAGAATTGTGATTTGCTCCCCCTCCTCCTTTCTCTACACTTTTCCCATCAGTCCAATCAACCCAACAGTAATAAACGTATCATGCATACGTTGTTTTGCGCTCGCGTTAATACCAGTAAACAATTTTAGTAGAAATACATAAAACCTGTACTTACTAAATACCATTAGCATTGTTTTAATAAGAGTGCTTTCTAATTATAAATACAGTATTTAAAACATATAGTGTTCAAGGTTGATAAAAATACATAAATAAAAAATATATATTGTATCTTTTTACATTCATTGACACTTCATTCCCAAGTAAAATTTTTTTACTCCTTCACCCCTCTAACCTGGCGCCAGGGGCGTCCCATAGGTCCGGCACTGGTACCAAACATTGTCCAAGTCTCACACATTGTATTAACAGTAATTTCCCACAAAAAAATTCGATTCCATAGTTTCCGATATACGTATGATAAAGTAGCAATCTGACTATTTTCGCTACTTATCCAAAGTAAACACTATTCGGACAATACGAATGAAATAATTTAGAGTGAAAGTACATGCATTAAGCTACAGAATGACACATTTGTGATTTCATGTAAGACTTTTTCGGATTAAAAATAAAAAATTCTTGAATGTACCTAAACACTTTTGCATTCGTTTGAGTGCCTTTTTTTTTACGTAAATCAAATGCTTAAGTTTTTAAATTGTGTAACCGCCTGAATGTTCCAGCTGAATACGGATCTTAACTACGAAGATCAGAAATGGCGGAAGACAATTAATGAATTCCATGCATATAGATAAAGTTTTGGGTGATTCAGCGATATCCTCTACGTGGCAACATACGGAGTGAAGACAAGTGCATGAACCGCACCCAATGAACGGACCACAAGTACCTGGATGTGAGGGGTGGTCGATATACCAAGGCGGTAAAACGACACCACGACACCCGTCGTTTTAAATCGGTGATCTTAAAATTGGCCTAGCAATCAAAATATCCGCGAACGGTGGTTTACTGGCTACAGTAACAAGACGATGTACTATAAAAAAATTAAAAAGAAAATTTGTTATCTCTAAATGGACTTGTGCGCCTCGTCGACAACGAGGTCATTAGAGACGGCGACACACGTCTTGGCGCAAGGTCAGGAGCTGGGAGAGGATTAGATCATAAGCTTCCCTACGGGCGCCGCCTTCCTGCGCGTTAGAGGCTTCAGGAGTGAGGCAGCTATAAGGGCGTCCTTGAAGAGCACATCAAGTGCCACATCACCTCAACGAGCCAAGCACTGAACTATCGTGCAAGATTCCCGCCGATCCATTTTTGCTATGGCACTTTTAAGTGGCGACCATACAATTGTATTAGTGGAAAGTCTGTAACAAAGTTCAGCGCACGTCTCTATCCGAGTTTCACAGACATCCGGTTATTACATTATGAAGTACGCTAGTCTTAAAAGGCCGGTTTGTGCTATGTTGAGGGCACTTTTTGACAGCTGGTAAATATCTTTTCAAGAATTAATTTGTAGGTATACTTAATTTTTGTGAAACTTACTGATAGAATGTGTGACGATGAAACTGTGTTAGTAGCACAAAATATCGAAGAAACCAAACGATGAGTCACAACAGACCACAGAAATCACTGCTAATAGGAGTTCACTCGCTTCTTTCTATAAAATTTACAATGAATTATTTTGTACTTGTAAAAATCTTTGTAAAATGTTATCTTGTAAAATAATTTATTTGTAACGTTACAAGAAAAAAATGTGTGTACAAATACTTTGATGAAAAATTTTGTACCAAACCAAGTTTTAGGGGGTTGTCGGATATTGTGTAGTTGTATACAATTGATAGCCTTCTACATTTTGGTGGAGTAATATTCACGTAGATTACGTTTTACAAAATACGAAAAATTGAATGATAGACTATGTAAAACGAGAAACAAACCAGGATAGCGTGAAACTAAGACAGCATGAAAGGCGAGTTGGTCTAGCAGTAAATAAAGGGTGTGGTTGTCAACCTGAAGGATCTAGCTTCAAATCTCGGTGCGTTTACCGATTTTTTTTTTTTAAACTCAACCTACTTACATGCGAAAATTGTTTGGGTGTTATTTAGAAAGTAAGTTAATTTTCATGAACTGAATAAAATCAATAATACAAAATTATTTTTTCCCCATTGCAGTACAAATACAAGGTTATACAATGTCATCAACATACGTTGTTTCCTTGCTGTTTTACAAAGAATTATCGGAACAAGTTGGTTTACATGAATTCCTGTTTTATAAAGTACAAGAAAAACTTTTAGGGTGAAGTACATTTTAAAGCCTCGTCAACACGTAGGTTATTAGAGACAGAAATACTTCGCCCGAGGATAAAAAACAATACGGAAAACAACCATGGACTGAACTTTGGAACAATCCCAGCATTCGTCAAGCCTGATTTCAGAGAACCCTGAAAAACCCGGGTCTATTCGAATGTGATTCCAGAGACTTACCACTGCGCCCCCAAAGTTCTAGAAAATCAACCGATCATTACTACGTCCGCCATGTTTGCCACGTTGCTAGAGTATTATTCGCCATGGTAGAAGGACGGATAATTACTTCCTTCCTATGTTAAGTATTTTACGGCTATGTGCATTTATAACGATCTTACAGCCTTTACGTATACACTGAGTAACAACGCACAGTACGTGTTTCACATTCAGTTTTAAATTCAACATTGTAAGGTAACTTAGCGTTAAAAGACAGAGACTAAAACAAACTAATTCGTTACAGCTCCATCTTAAGGGCGTTCAAAGGTCAGAACTACTTTTTTTTTTTTAATTTGCGTTCATTTAATTGTTCTCCGACTTTTTATCACGCACAAGTGTGCAGAAAGTGTTATATTAAAAAAAAAAGCAACATAATATTTTAAAATATCATTAGGCTACTTAATTTTTTATACATATTTCGCAACACAATGGTAAAAATTGCGCTATATAACCATGTTGATCAACATCTTACAATTCATGTTTAAGACACCAAGTTTCCCAAAATTCATTAAGGAGTTCGCATGTAATTACATTTTAAATTTAATGGTAAAAATAAAAGTAAAACACAGGTTGAAGGTGAACGAACTGTCCGATTACAGAAAAATTTCTACGTGGAAATAGTATAACCTAACGAACAACGGAAGTAAAGAAAACCATTAGGACTTATGTTTTTTTTATATTTACAATTAATAGTATTTTATTTTAAAATGTTCATAACTGTGTTAAAAAGTATGCAAATTTATTTTCCAACTTGTTTATTATTTTTAATACAGCAAAAAAATTAAGAAAAAAGAACATAAAGAGACATCGATCATCATCACCAGCCAAAGACTTCCCAGCAATTTTTGCTGTACTAGGATTAATTAACATATTTTATCCTCTTGTTAGTGTTCTTTCTTGTGTTTTGTGACGTCACTAGCGCGCCAGGAAAGCGCTTCCGACCATGCATTGCTGTGTGATTTGCCATAGCCTGGGTGTACCCTTTCTCTCTCCTGAATGTTTGTAACCTCTGTACCGATACATCCTGTACAGTTATAGTAGGCCTTTGAAACACAATACGATTAAAGCACGATAATAAATAAATAAATAAATGGGTCATCCTGTTTTGTGTGTGACATTGTCATCGTCTTAGAGGTTGTTTTTGCGATCTTAATTTTGGTGTCTCGAGTTTTCTCAGAATTCTTTTTTCCCCCTTTCCATTTTTTTAAATTACTTTTTCTCCCGTTTTATATTTCTTGCGATCTGACAGAATTCCTTTTGAAATCGTTTTACGTGTTGACTACAACCAATTCGGTCCTATGTCCCCCTTACCTTTTTAGTTTCACGTGTTTTTCTGTCACCCCATAACACTGCAGTGACGCATGTCCACAATTTGCCGATAAATAACCTTGCAATGATCGACACAATTAACTGCTGCTACATTTACAAGCAAATGGGTCACGGACAAACCATAGTTCCACGCCACGTAGTTTGACATAACTGTTCTCGTTTTTGGATGGCAATCACTTACGTGTTTCGATTTTCTTTGGATCTCTTCATGTTAGCTGACTTAGAGTGAGTGAGAGATTTTAGTCAGCGCTTAACATCGAGGTCTTTAGCGGGTGACGGGTGACAGAGGTGAGTATGAGGCAGCACCGGAATGAGAGGAAGGGGGAAATGGGAGATCCCTAATAAAAATCCGCCAACCAGCCTCGTCGGCCGGCACAATTCCCACATGAGAAAACTCGGGGACCGATCCCGTCGGGAATCGAACCCGGATCGTCTCGGTGCAAGGCGAACGGCCTGACCATTCCGCCATCGCGGCCCCTTCGCAGGCTTAGAGGTCGGCGTGAGAGGCACAACAATATTGATACCTTCATAAGTACCGCCAAACAAAACACATGCTTGCGTCAACTCTACAGTGGACGGCGCTGGCGACTGACCTTCCTTCGCCCAGACAGACCCTAGCTTGCGCACCTCACGACGCGGTGTGGTCCCAGGTCATCGCCGCGCGGGGTAGCCCTGGCCCCTCGTAAATCACCGGGGGTACGAACCACGGACATGCCTCCCGAGCCCCCACCCCTCGGGCTCCTCGCTGCGATCTCCCGCCCGCAAATTGGCGGGGCTCCCGCCGCGCGCCGTGTTAATGTAATGGCCGTCATCTTATAACGAGACGGCTCGTAAAAAAATATGACGAACCACCACCCAGAGGCTCTCTCTCTCTCTCTCTCTCTCTCTCTCTCTCTCTCTTTCTCCGGACCTCGAGAAACCCCGCCCGAATAATTTACCTTTCATTAACAGTCTCTCAGTATTTTTCAACTTTTCTATCTGGTTTTATATATATATATATATATATGTGTGTGTGTGTGTGTGTGTGTGTGTGCGCGTGTGTTGTACACACACACACGTAAGCATAGCACTATGAAATATTCGCCTGCGCACTTTGGCCACACTCTGAAAATCTTTATATTTCGCAAATAAACTTACAAGATAACAGCGTTATGAAAACTGTAACTGCGATCTACACTGACTTAACTATTTCTGATCGTATTTTTGCAACTATATATACAGCGTTTCACACCAAACATTTGTAAAGCACGAAACTGATTTGCCTTTATACTTCGGGCGAAACAACTTCTGAGGCGGTTTGGCCGGAACTATGTATGCTGAAAGAGTCCAGCGAGCACACTTTCTTGGGGCGACTTTCAACACTAATGGTAGAGTCCATTTCAACGACTTTGCGTAAATAGGCAATAAAGAACGACATTTAACACTATGCCAAGAGCTTCAATTGCTGTTAAGGTTAAGTATGATTGTTACGTGTTTTATGAGAAGTTACTGTAGTTAAATGTTTGTTCTCTTTGCGCAAAACTAAACGTCCCAGATTCGCAAAGCTACCGAGAGACGCTCGACGTGTTCTGGTCCTTGAACCTACACATAAATATCCTCCTGCTTACGTAGCAGGCACTGACACTGCAAATAAGAGGGAAATACTGTAATAGCCAAACAAACTTGAAAACTTACTACGACAATACACACCAACAAAACTGGAACTTCGGCGGTAATTAAATCACCATCATATAAAACTCTGTCTTTGTTGCAAAAAGTAACAAAAGCATGTAACATTATTGTTCGATGAACAAATCAGTCGACAGACAATACAGCATATTATTCTTCCTCTCAAATCCTATTTATATCACGATGGTCTGACATTTTACTAAAACACATCTGTAATTCATAGGAGTGAAACAGCGGTTTGTTATTAAAATCAACACCCACGTATTGGTTATTTACTTTTATTTATGTAAAATTTTCGTCTACGTTCCAAGAAATCGATAGCACAAAATATCTCGTAAGTATCATGGATACCGCATCACCTTGCTAAATACATTTAGAAGTGATGCTAAGTCACAACAACGTCACGTGACAGTTCACACGCATGGAACAGTCAAAACCCAGACGCTGCAAGCGACTAAGTTACTGCCTTGAAATCTGAACGGTATAAGACACCAACAATATATCAAGGAACAAGGCACACAGATGAATATGCTTGGTAACATTGTTTCGCATATTTAAAATAGTGGTCATAAATTTGATAGTAATGTCATAAGCATGCGGAATGTACCACAAACTTCTGCAGTAGCGTCAAAAGATTCCATAAATATAGTACGTTTGGGTAAAAAAAAACTCAATTTCCGTTTAGGAAGTTTACCATAAATGTTTTCGCAATGAAGATAAATAATTGTTCATGGAAGAGGGGGGGGGGGATCTGAAGAATTATATACGTAGGCAGAGAAAATGTTATTCTATATGATTCGCCAAACCAATTTACAGTGACAAGCAAACGAAGTTAACCGTTCGTCAACAATTCCCCCCTTCTCGGTAATTCTTTCTATTTTTAATATTATAAATTAAATCATTGGTACAATTCACACTGCCTTACACTCGTCAATTAATCCCTATTACGGAATGTCTGTTACAGAGAAAAAGCAGCTTTACAGAACTGGAAATATTTGTAGCTAAACCGCTCGTGAACAGATATTTCTAGTTGCGCCACCATGCATGTGAAGTCGAGCGACATCGCAGATAATAGTTGTAATGAAGAATCCCCGATGATCACACTGAAGTGTCGTGCCTAGAGCCGACTTAATTTAACGCACGTCGCACAACGCCAGACAATCTAAATAGCAATCTCGTCGTTGATATGACAGAAGATGCGTGTGAGGGGAAGCGCTCGTGCGTAACTGAACGCCTACATATCGCGGCTACACGACGTTAGCGCTCGAGTGGCGAGGGTTTCCTCGCGAATATTCGCGCCCCGGCTCGCCCAATCTGCATACGTCAGCCCGACATCAACCCACACATCGGCGGGCCGGGGCGGAATTAGGATGGCGGAAATAGAAAATCAGACAGCCGGCCACTTTACTAATTAAGGTTCGCCACGGGGTGTGGGTGGGGGGGGGGGGACGCGAGCGAGGGACAGGGCAGCGCTCTGCCCAGGAAATTTTGCGACAATGGTTCCGTTTCAAGCCGTCACACAACTGTCAGCCGGCCACTCGTGAACATTTTTCCCCCCTTTCTCTGTCTCTCGCTTACTTCTCGCGGCGACAAAAAAATGCCGAGGCTGGGCGGTGACACATTTGGAAGCTGGCGATCGTAATGGACACTGACACGTCAGTAATGGACACTGACGCGACCAGCAGCGGAGTGCAGGAGCCCCACGACAATGCATCTAATGGTCTTTTCAAGTACGCCGCCCGACAGAAATACCCCCGAGATGGCGCGAAATGTAGCGGTTTCATTACGTACATGAACATGATTTTAGTATACGGCGAGCAGGAGGGGGTTGAGTATCGGCGAGTGCAAACGCTAAATAATTTCTTCCGCTCGGCGCTGTTACGCAAATGTATCGAATGCCATGGCACAGATTTTAAATTAGATCTGTCGATGCAGGCGAGCAATCGGGAAAAACATCCAGCAACGGAAATACATTTACGTATTCCACCACACAAAGCCACAGTGTTTGTAGATTTCAGCCACGTGAGATTGCTAATATGCAGGACCAGCCTCTCAATAGTGTCGTATTTACAATTTCCACCAACAAATATTGTTTCTGGCCAGGGAAAATAAACCTTCCACCTTTCATTTTTCATTCCTGTATTTATCATCTACCAACAGCATTCTATCTTCTCTGACCCACCCTCACATCCCCTAAGAGATCTTCAAAGAGATTAAAAGTATTTTTAATGTTTGCGAAATGTACAGAATAAAATATTTCAACATGGTGTATTAACATCGACGCCCGGTAACATTTTTAAAAATATTTTTGGATAGATTTGTGCCAAAAACTACAGAGGCGAAACAAACAATTAAAATACTTACAATTACTTTGAAATATAATGAAACTGTTTGCAAACGTTCTGAAACATTACTTTTTAGGTACAAATGCAGCATTTTTTACACTTTTTTTAAATTGACTTCAATATTAAAAAAAATTAACGGAGCACGGGCTGTTCGATGTTAAGGGCGTAATTTGGATGGAGTTTAGTGACACCAGGGCGCTAAGGGCTATTCAGGCACGCATATAGGATATATTACCACCTCTACATGCAAAGCACAGAACTGGCGTGCAGATATCGTTGTCAGCTCGCCTCTGTGCGACTTACAGCGGTAAGCTAATAACTTTAATGGCGTTGTAATAAATAAAACGTTCTTAAGTCGGAGGTATATATCACATCACTTAACATATTATAATTAGCCAAACAGTCCAATTGGGCCGTTTTCACGTCCAAAAAATAAACAATATATGTACTCTCAAATATAAAATGGAAAAATATGTTCGGAACCAGTAAAACAATTTCAGACATAATACACCGTGTTTGCAGTATGTTTGTAAATGCTCGTCACGAAAACCTTCATTATTGTATGTTTGTATGAGAAAACGTTTATTTTGCAGATTTTTCTTGTGACTGCATTTTCCGTACAAAAAAAATCATTAATTCTAATAGTTTTACTAACAGCATGTCAATGTCAAAATTTGTATATTATAAGGTCGAACAAATAATGAAAACTGACTTGCCTAAGTAAAATAACTCACAATAAAAAATAGAAAATATAACAAAGTCGAAATATAATGTAGTATTCAAAAATGCAATAATTTTAATTCGGAATTGCATTACATATGAGCAATATAAAATTACCATGTATTTATACATGTATAGTGTTTTTAATATGCTTTTCGAAATAGCCCATGACATTTTACACCAGTTTCAGTTGTTTAACTTTCAGAGGGCCGACTGGTTTTAGTTATCTGCACACTCCAGTGACCTGTAAATTATTGCTTCAGCATGCTATTACGTATGTAATTACAACAAACACAAAACATTTTCTCACGAAGAAATTGTCACCAGCAATATCTCGGACAAATATAAAATAATGCAGATTTAAGTGTTGAGAAACTTAATAAATGCGCACCTGTAATAACATGAAAAATTAAACAATATTTATACTCTTTACTTACAATATGTTACGAATATGAATGGGAATAAGGAAGGACTATTTCTCCAGTGACAGAACAAGGACTGTAAACAACGGAAGTGACGTCATGCCACTATTTTAAACGTCTGTAAGAGGACTACAATGTTCCCGCAAAACATTATTCGTAACAATTATTTGTTCTGGGATCACGATATCTACTTAAAATTCTTTGAATTTATTTTGACAACAGTAGACACTTTCAGGAATTATATTTTCTTAACTACACTAATAAGTAATTACGACTAATGCAGTTAATACGAATTATCCAAATAAAAAAAAATTCTGAGTACATTTCCTATTATTATATTATGAAAACTGTAGAAACAAGGAAAACTGTTTAATTTCTCTTAGCATTCGTTCATACATCCGCTGTACATACGGATGATACAAGGGAAGATTTGTCTAGTACGAACTCGACAGTGTTAATATCATTTAACACAATTTTATCGTTCCGATAAATGGTAATACTGCTCACAAAGAAGGAAATGTGTGCTTGGTGTTT
This sequence comes from Medauroidea extradentata, assembly GCA_003012365.1. Classification (NCBI taxonomy): domain Eukaryota; kingdom Metazoa; phylum Arthropoda; class Insecta; order Phasmatodea; family Phasmatidae; genus Medauroidea; species Medauroidea extradentata. The sequence goes on along the minus strand of PNEQ01124168.1, from coordinate 6,536 downwards.
TATTACTATTAGAACAGGCGTAATAAAAGAAGAATATTTGTAGCAGTTCCGCAAGATTAAGGTTTCTTGTAGAGGGAAAAAAAGGGACTGAGGGGAGAAGGAAGTAAGCCGCTGGAAAGCCAGGCGGAACAGTTACTGTGAAAACAGGTTTCAAAGTTTTATTATGATGGTTGAATGTATTACAGTCTGCTTTAAATTCAAGAAACAAAATATTAACTATTCCCAAACAACACTGTAATCTGATTTAATGTAATAGAAAAAAAAACAGTACGTGAAACACGACTTATGCGAATAACTACACAAAGAACTGAAGTGAGAACAACGACAAGCTTGCCTTGAAAAACAACCTGTGATGCCCGTTTCAAGTAATTCACACCATAAATATTACGTGAAGTTTTATTACACTTTACAACTGTAAAGCTGGTTTTATTTTGATCGCCAGTGAATTATCTCATACTAGAATTTTTAAAGTAGTGTCCTTTAATTAGTAACTAAGCAGTTCAGAACGCTACTCACACCTTGCTTTGTTATTAAATGGGTTGGGATGACCGAGTAGTCAGGCCACTCGCCTCCCACCAAGGCGATCCGGGTTTGAGTCCCGGCGGGGTAGGTCTCCAGATTTTCGCATGTGGGAATCGTGCCAGACGATGCAGTTGGTCGGCGGGTTTTCTCGGAGATCTACTGTTTCGCCCGCCCTTATCGTTCCGCCGCTGACCTAAATCTCTCTCTCATCGTTATTAAGCTAGTTAACTCCACATCACCACCCTTACACACAAAACCAAACGAAAACTTCCGACTACTATTTATTCTAAGGAGGATGCGTCGAGTATACGACCAGAGATGCAATATGTTTTTATTTTAGGACCTATGTTAACGCTATATGTTCGTATCCATAAGACGGAGGCCAAATGTACTATTTTCAAGGCGTAGTAAATACAGTATTGTTATATCAAGAAAATAAGGGGTGTGGCGACATATACAGAGTGTTAAGAAAAACGTATTCCACGATTTGAGAGACAAAAACAAGAAGGAAATGTCAGTAAACATGCACAGAAAGAAAATTTTCGTAGGAAGTCTTTCCTGCAAAATTATTTTGTAGTAATTTTGTGGTGACCACAAAATAAATTTTGCAGGGTAAGTAACCACAAAATATTTTTTTTCTTCTGTGAGGGTCTGAAACGCATACCTGGAGAGTTGAGAGCACATGTTCAATGTCGCGAGTGTGAAACTATATATATATATATATATATATATATATATATATATATATATATATATATATATATATATATATATATATATACACACATAAACACACACGCCAAGTTCTCTGGTTCTCTGCTATTACGGACGACCTACAGACTGCAGTACACACACGAGTGCACAGTACTTAACTTGTTCGCTATGGCAGCAGGCAGGAAACACATGTTCGTGTTGTCATTGGGAACTGTGTTCACAGTTCTCGGGAAGTGCACTGCACGTTTGTATTACTAGTAATGGAATCTGCGTGTTTCGATGTTAATTGTATCACATCAGTGTACATTGCAGTCTTCTCGTTGCTCTTGCCAGCAAATGGACGTGGTCTATTATTACATACGGGAAATGGCAGACAAGATATTCTGTTATGGTCTGGCAAATGGAAGCAACCGACGAGCCCGAGTCCTGTACGGTACATAGAATTACAGCAACTGTCGGGGTTCTCATCTAACTGTCTAGGCGATCCTGCATACCCGTATCATGTACAACTTGTTCAAGCCCTTCGACTACAAGATTCCCCTGCCAGAATGCAGTCCTTCCAATGGCTGTTGCAAAGATGTGGTGATAATCAAAACTTCACAATAAAGATACTGTTCACAGACGAGGCTAGTTTCATGCAAGATGGCATTGTCGATTTCCATTACGAAATGTATGGGTAGATGCGTTTTGGACCCTATGTCCTTCTTGTTTTGGTTCATTCTTACAACCTCTCCAAAAATGGTGTACTTATTTTCTTACCCTGAATATATAGTATTTTAAAACTTTATTTTTCTAACGTTATTCCCAAGTCAACCAGATGGAAGAACTCAAAAAGTGATTCAACTTGTTAATTGAATGAAAGGAACCGTTCTGTCTCCATTTCTGTTGACTACGAAAAGAATACTAAGCGAAACACGACAAAAAAATATTTTCTGAAAGAAATTTGGTTTGATAGCAGCTAATATTGAGATGCTATGCTCCTCCGAGAATAACTCACATTCTTGAAGCTGATTGAATACATTAAGTTATGGCACATCTGTAACTCGATACACGAGGAAATCGTAATACGTGTTGCCAGGGGTAGGTAAAAGAGTCCAGACTACTCCATTAAAAACCACATACATATTTCCCCGAACGTGCACCAAAGGTAGGTAGGCAAGAAATTGAAGCTACGCGGTACTGAATGTCATTTATTTAGAAACCTCCGGTATTCTTCTGTGTCGTCTTCGTTTTTACGTCTATTTTTACGCGTGTTTGTCTTCGTCATCCAGTATTAAGTGTTATTTTGCTTCCGTCCCAGCGTTATGTTGGCTCTATTCAGTTGTTTAGTTTGGCTTACCAGTCTGGTTTATTTATTTGTATTTGTCTTCTGTATTATTTAGCACCATGCCGTACGGGATTTATGATGTATTTTTGTTTTATACCTATGTTCCTGCCTGCAGGTAACCTTAGCTTGTTTTCCTTATTTGTTTTGACTCGCGTAGTTTTCTGTGACGACAGAGTACTGCAATGGCATACGTCAGAAAATTCTATTCAAAATCGTTTACTTCCATTGCACGAGTCGTGCGGTCGACTGTGCAACCTGAAAGTAATGTTTTTTTTTTCTCTCTCTCCACCAGTATGAGCCTCAGACAGTACGTACGCTTAACTTCTCTAGAATGTCTTACGCCAAGTATAGCCTAAACACAAAATTGGGTTACGTTCTAAATGCATAAATCAATTACAAACAAATAGTGGAGGGGGGGGGGGCAAGAAAGCAATACATAAACATTCCTAACCCACACACACAGCAACACCGCTATGTTTTTTTTTTTTTACGAAGATTACCAGTAACTGCAATCACGGCAGACAATGTCAAGTACATACAACACTCCGAACCCTATACGAACAACTACGCACCGAGCGAGGTGGCGCAACAGTAGAACGTTATACACGCATTCGGGAGGACCCGGGTTCGATCTCCGACTCCGGCCATCTTGAATTCTGTTTTCCATGGTTTCCCGAAATCGCTCCTCCAGACGTATGCTGGGATGGTTCCCTTACAAAAGGCATGACCGACTCCTCTCCCAGCTCCTGTCACTGTACCAAGTTGTGTGTCACCGTCTCTAATGAACTCACTGTCGACGAGAAGTACAGCTCACTTACCTTACCCTACCCAAACTCCACCTGATGACACGATTTTTACGTTCATGAAAGAACCTGAGTATGTCGACCAAATGCTCGATGTAGGATCCACAGATAGCCGCGTGCAAGAAGGATCAGAGGAAGAGAGACAGGCAGGGCAGCGAGGAGGGGGGCGGCTGTTTACGACTGCGGGAGAGTTCCACCCTCCCCCTACCCCATCTTCTCCAGGCGGGGGAGAAGCGGTAAGCCGCCCGGATTTCCGCCCCGTGAGGCCGGCGACAGCTGTTGCTCCAGCGCAGCATCCCACTCCCTCCTCCCCTCTCGCTTCTAGTAGTTGGGTGGCCACGCCTCCCCCCTGCTGCGCCTGCGCGCATCTCGTCACTCAGCGCCAGCACGTGCGGGGGCGGCACGCGACGCTCTGCGAGTCAGCTGGGGACGCGGGCACGCGCGGCGCGCCTCTGTCGAGCGCACACGACGACTGCATAAGACGCGCGTCGTGCCCACACTTTCGCGACACCCATCATTCATCGTAACACCGCACTTCGCGACTGCAAAAACTAGCCTTGAAGACGGCTACGAAGACGGCACATTACTTTTCAATTTGAAACACTGTCTAATATTCGCATCCTCTTGTAATTTCCCCCTTTCTCATTCTCTCCACATCCTTCACTCACACATATATCGCTGAACATAAGTATTTGCATTGCGAAATCAGCATTCATTCGCCTTTCACAGTCGTTAACACGCCTGGAGAAGACTGGACGGTTACAATGTGTTAGTGCACTCAAAAATCTAGTACAAATCGCAAACACGTGAATCTTACTTTATTCTATTTTAACCATAATTTCATTAAATCCGTACTTTATAACTATTCCTGTTTAGCACGAGGTTCGTCTTTAAAGAGGATGTGGCATAAATTGACACTAAACTTAACAAATCAATGTACGCTAAAATGTGAATATTTGTTTACGCTAATGTCTCCCAGGGAAAAATTTATTTAACTCTTTGACTTCCAGAAATTTGGTAGACTGTAATTGGCCTTTTTTGCGTTAATTAATCTATGCTCTCTCGTAGCTATTTAAGGTACAGCGAGAACTTAGCAGGCCTGGTCATTCGTTTTCCTTTTTCAGCTACATCATTTCCGCATTCTCAAAAATATTGTCATGCAGTTTACAACATCCATTTTAACATTAATTACCATTTAAACTCCGTGGCTGCAAGCTAGAAAGGCAGAACTCTTAAAATAAATATATCTGGTTGTGTAATGAACAAGGTGTGCACGATTCACCGAGCTCAAAAGCTGACATACGATTTTATATTTATCACTATTCTCGACAAGGCAGTCTTAAAATGTTATCACTTTACGTGTGAACAGCCTATAAAATCAAATTCCTGTTATGAAAACTACGACTGAAAACACTTCAAAGTGTAATTATTACGACACGTTCATTCTCCCATACATCAAGAACTGAGTTTCCGTTTCTACGCTGACGAGTTTTCCTACCACGGGCAATTAAAGCGCACGCGAACTTCTTTCAAGAACTGGATCTTTCAACTCTTCTTAGCGAGCGTGTTTCGTCTTTCAGCACGTCTTCTTTCAGCCCGCCTGGCCGCGTTCCGCAACTCGCTGGCAACACTGCCAACACGCGAGGTTGTTCCGAAACTTACTGGCGTCTATGCAACCCCTCATGCACGTCACTGCTTGCTACTTGCAAAAAAAAAGTTTGCCTATATACCTGGTACAACGCGGAATGCATGGTTAACAAAAAAATTTAAATTTGAAAACACTGACCGGGATAAAATCAAGTACATTTTAATTCCTAAAATAATAAAGTTATTTCTGCAGTCTTGCAATCTGTAATAGCATTGCAGTTACAATAATTGGTAGAACAATTTTACTGACTATGTAACAATTCACTTCATTCGATTACCTAACACAAGAAAAAGTGTTCAATTGCCACAAAATTTTCCAGAGTGATTCAATATGTTCAAAAGTGTTCGATGTGATAATACCATAAAATAAAATAAAACTATTAATTTTATTTTATGCATAAGCGGTGGGTGAGCTAACAAATAAATAGGGCATCTAATACATGGGGTCCTCACGCGTGAGGGACCGCGGTTGCCGAATGGTCAGACCATTCGCCTCCCACCAAGGCGATTCGGGTTCGGTCCCCGGATTTTCGCACGTGGGAATCGTGCCGGACGATGCCGCTGGTCGACGAGTTTTCTCGGGGATCTCCCGTTTCCCCCTTACCATTCCGGCACTGCAACCTCATGTCACTCATCACCAGTGCTAAAGACCTCCATGCTGAACGCAGACCAAAATTTCTCACTCACTCCTCATGCGTGAAGTAGCGAAAACATAAAAAGTCAAGTTTTCAGCACCGGTGACAGGAGATCCCTAAACTTCTTTCACGGCAGAAATAACCCCTGCACAAGAAAATTACAACCACATTAATCTTAAAAATTAAAGCAAAGGGAACAAAAGACCAGTGCACATAATTTGCCACAACAGATGCGTTATTAATGAAATTCTTAAAACGTAATAGCTGAATTATTCCTCAATAAAGTTTTCCAACTTAAACATATACTGGAATTCAAGTAAAGCCACTATTACTATCATATATCTTGGCTAAACTGGTTTAGATATTTTACTACCACCCAAAAAACAATAGAATATCGGTCTCCCTATTGAGTAGTGATATAATCCGTACAGCTATCGTCTTTTAGTTTGCCTTACTAGGTTTTCTTGGTTAAGAAAGTCTCCGAAGCTAAGACGATAAATTCCGGACTGTTGAGATTTATGTTCTAATTATACTTACAACGCAGCGTTAACTTGCGCGTTAAGTTAATGTAAGTAAATACAATTTGTTTTGAGGGAATCTGCGAGAAAAATATACCAAAAGGCGCAAGATTCACAACCTCGGATACCAGTTATTTCTGCAAAGGAAAACTTAATTTTCACGTATTAAGGACAGTAGTGTAGTAATGCCGGTTCTATTGCAGGAGCCTAGGAGCCGGATCACCGGATCTGTTCAGTATGTGTCTCGTATATATTAGTATATGGTTTACCTACTATCTTGGTTAGTGTCCGTTTTCTTAATACCTAGCAACCCTCATTAGCTCCACCCTCCATCTTCTTTTTTTTAAATTAGTTTTATAGCTGTCCTATA
>PNEQ01124167.1:63113-91185 GCA_003012365.1 Medauroidea extradentata | reverse complement strand
CCCGTGTATGTTTGGCTCCTGCATGTTACGGCAGGTTTCCTATTGGCCTGGCTGCCGGCTAGCAGGGCAGCCGCCTTACGCTCATTGGCGGTAGGTATTTCCGCCATGTTGCTGGCCAGGAACGCCATTTTGCTGGCGTGTGTGACTGAGTTCGCCGAACTACCAGCTATTTCACTTCTGTATTCCTAAATATTCTGTGCCGCAGATTTGTCACCATTACAATAATACGGCCACCGGGAAAACTTTGAAACAGTTCAGTACTTGGCATGTAGGGGCGATGCAATATATGTTGCGCATGTCAGTGTCACCCTTGATCATTGAAAGAGTTCAGCAATGAGAGTGCATGACTGGATTTAGTTTCTTGGACATACTCCACTGCGATATAGGTGACTATCAAATTAAACTAAAAAATAACGGAGAAGTGTAAATAAGAAGAGTATCTTTCAGTCAACAGGAAACATACACAACCTAAAATTCCATAAATTGAATCGGGTAGAATAAACGAGCTTCTTGTTGTTCTGTTCGTGTCTGATATCTACTGCGTTTTTGTTTCGTCTCATCTTTGTGTAGCATGTTGTTTTCTGTTCATGTCTGATATAATACTGGCTTTGTTTCACCTCATTGGAGTGTCATTTATTTTTTTTTGTGGTTCATACATTTTTTTTTCTGTTTGTCCCTTTGACCAGAGCATACCTCAAACCTGGGTTGTTTTGACTTGGTGGTGTCTTGGGTTTTAATTTTAATTTCTGATTTTAATTTTTTTTAATTTATTATCTGTTTGACCTTGTTTTTATCTGACCCGATTCAATGTATGGAATTTTATGTTGTGTATGTATCCTGATGACTAAAGCATACTCTGCTTATTTATGTTTTTCCATTATTTTTTTAGTTTTCTTTGACAGTCATCTATATTGCAATGGAGTTTGTACAATGAACTAAATACAGTGTCACCCTTGATGTTCGCTCGCTTCATAAGCCGAGTAAATCTCGAACAATGTGTCGATATAAGAGTATTCGTAAATTTCTGTACTTAGGTGAGTGGTATTTGCTTAGGTATTGCATTCAAAGAACTTTACAAATGCATAACTAATTTTTTGCTCTGCATTGATCTACGAAACCTATATTCTGAAGACCGAAAACAGGTGTTTTCATGGTCTTTTCTTAGGTATGACTCAGTAGCGTAACACAAATTATTCCAAGGCATGTGGTGCTAAGCAGTGACTATACACAACACTGAGTTGTCTGTGGGCTCATCAGACTGGTAGTGGCAGCAGGGGCGGATTTTATGTGGGGGGGGGGGGGTTTGGAATGGGTCCCGGCTTCCCATTTTGACATTTTATGTATGGATTATCTGTAAAATATTACACATTTTAAAGTGCTATACTTTATTTTTATGTTTAGTAAATGCCATAAATAGCACCAATTTGCACCTTAAGAACAAAATTTTTACGAGTGAGGGTACCCTTCTTCAACTCTGGGTGTAGACATAGCTGCTTTCTGAGAATGCCCCCCTAACCCAAAAAAATTACCTAGAGCTTGATCCGCCACTGAGCAGTTACACATTTGGGTCAGTAGCGTACAAGAATTAAGGTACGAATTCGCCAGTAATACATTTCAATCTCTTTAACCCAACTGCCACATTTTAAAAAATCTTTATTCGGAGGTAATACTGCACACCTTGGAACACAACCACTCTGCGACACTGGCATGGCTATCTTCGCGTGGAGTTATTAAATTAGAAAAAGGTAAAAAAAAAAAAAAAAACACACCCCTTCGTGTTGAATATTTAGACCAATTACGTTATTATTATTGGTCAAGTGCTATGAATTTATGAGTCTACTACAAAGTAATAGAGTAGGCGAGACTACACATATGTTTAATGCGTGTTTACAAACATTCGAAATAAACGAAAAACCAGGCTTCACAATATTGATCGTTGTGCCCCTTCTTAAATATGAGCTGTGTCCGGTAATGTTGTCTACCGTATTTGTGAGTATATATGTGTTGGTTAAAACTTTAGATTACCAATCTTTCTGGAATGATACGGCGGTATTAATAGAACATATTTATATTTGGTAATCATATTACGGAAACATAGAACTGAGTGTGTTCTGATCATGTGCAGGTTATGTACTAGGAACATAGGGAGTCACCGGCTGCGACTGGGAGTAAAACAATGTTTCATGACAATGATTAATTAAATAAGCAAATCTGCGGGCCAGGAAAAGCTTACAATGTGGTATCAAGGTACTGAAATAATTTGAAGGGTAGTACCTTTGACCTACGTATTTGAGCTGCACTGTGAGTGCCCAATACAAACTTCAATACTGTGTTTTGAGCACGATGTCGTTGAGAAAAATGTGTTCTTTTTATTTTTCTATTGCTGCTCCATCGTTAGAGCCACTGATTTACATTGTAAAATTAATTTTTGCATCAACTTGTTTCAATACCTTGCACGGATTTCTGCAGCTGTGCTTCATGGCTATTGGCAACGTGTCAGAGTGCAGAGGTGTCATTCATTTGACTGTTCCAATGAGAATAAGTATGCTGTGAAACCACGTGTCTGTGATTTGTAGGTACCACCCCAAGACACTGAGAGTTAAAGTGAACCAGGCGCGTGACCCATGCTGTTGCGTAGTACGGAAATTCATATTTCTTGCTTAACTATTAAAACGTGCCCAATGCGTTTATTTGCAAAAAAAAAAACACTCTTCAAACTGTGTTCCTAAAACTGTAAAAATTCCGTCCGCTAAATAAGAACATGAATACCAAGCTCCTCGAAAGTGCTAAAATAAATGACTTTGTAACGTTGCTGTAGCTGAGAAATTACCAACCGTAATCGTAAAACAAAATCACATAAACCTGCATTACAGTTAAAATAACAGGGTCATCGCTTATAGTCCCGTTGAAAAACATTGTGTACGAAACCACAGCACGCTAGTTTAGTACTCTGCGCCTAGAGACGAAGAAGTGTTTGACGGACGGGTTATATTAGACTTATCTCCGTCCCCGTTTTCGTGCCTTAAACGTAAGTAAAATACTAGCGGCCACTTAACTCTTAAAAATACCTATCACTGACAGTGAAGCAGAGTTTTGCATATGTGTACGTAAGGCACTCAAACAAGTTCATGCTAAATTATTTTCACTGAAAATTAGAGACGCTCTCCATCGTCCTTGAAAGTTCTCTGACAGTATGTTTGAACATCAGGTATACGGCTGTCCTCACAACAGTACGACATATGTGACGCGATGGACGCGATGCGACACAGTACACTTTCGTTATTGGGAACACTAGTTTATCTGCCACGTCAAAAATATTAAATAAATATCACATGTAAATAGTTTCATACGACTACATATTAACCTCTTATACAGCCACCATAGATGTTGAGAGTATTTCACTGTTTTGCCGTATATTTGAAATATATTTTAAACACCCATTGGCATTTCTAAATTCAAAAATAAAATCACAACTACACATTTGGTTAAAAAGGTTATGATTTGTTTATAATAACAAACACAAATTTAAAAAAATAACGCAATTCACTACCAACTCACCGGATTCACCAATGTTTGAGCACAGACATAAATTACACCTTCCAGTATTGTGAATCAAATATAGTAAATACTATCTATTAGAAATTCACGTCACGTCCACGATTTTTGTCGCGTTGATGTCACAACAAGTCTCGACCTTGTTTGGCTGAAAAGTTATTTCATGCGCGTCGCGTCTGTCGCGATATTGTGATTCCAACCTAACGCAACCCAAGTAAGGTACATGTACCGAATAAGGCCTGCTTAAGGTTCAAAAATCATATGTGCGTAAGTCCTTCATTGTATTATTAATATTAGGAACCTGAAAAATTTGCTTTTTTCTTTTACTCACACGCTAGAACTCCAACAATCATAAGTTCGTGTCACATTCACAATAGACGACTTGAAAAGAGGCGGAGTTTCAGTCAGGTGTGGGATACAATTCCTATCTCCATGGATACCGCAGCCGAACATAACCTTCATTTAGCTATTTGGCTTCACATGACCCGGATGAGATGTACGTTGGGAAAATAGATTATTTGTTTGGAATTTGCTGTTTTTTTTTTTCAGGTAAACATTAATCTTATGTATTTGCGTATCTTAACCATGAAATTGGAACTAATATTTTTTACCCTTGCGTGCAAATCTATCAAGTCATCCATTGGCCCTTGACTTATTTGTCATCTCATGGAAGTCTCTGCAAATAATAAAATTATACGTTAACGCGCCCCATACGACTGCTTCAGCGAGCAGCTGATAAACACCTACTGTCTGCTTGAATACACATAAATTCTTGGAGGCTCGCCTACAGGTCAGTAAATTCGCGAATTTTTCCTGTCTCTACACGTGGATTATGTAAGACACGTGGCTAAGGTTAATTCTACTACAGGTTAGAATGAAAATACCTTTTCTTATGGGAGAGCTTGGCACAGTGAAAATTTCTGCCACTAGTTTTGCTTCAATCGCTAAGAGACCAGATAAATACGAAACCGTATAGTAAAATTAAATTTAAATATATTTGGAAAATATATTAGTCATTTAATTTAATTTTAAAGTGAAAAGAAACCAATTCCGCGTTTTAAATTATCAGCCAATTGTAACTTAAAATGTAGGAAAACTCTGTAATTGGTCAGTTTGGTGCACTAGCGATACCAACGCTCAAGTGGCAGAAATTTTCCCTGTGCCAAACTTATAACAATGATCTTTCTAACCTGTAACAGAATTAACCTTACACATGGCGTATGTTCATACTGGAGACTAATGTGTATCTATCCCATATCGATCTTGGCATTACCACACAATGGCGACTAGGGGGCCGTATTGAGGCCTGGGCCACATTCAGTACAGGTACTTTACATAATGTACGTGTTCATCCACCGCCTGTGAACACGCTGATCGGCCACCCGCCAAGCAACGCCACCATCCAGAGACTCGACCGCTGGAACGTTATGCTCGCGCCGCCAGGCGGAAGCGTGTAATCGAGTGACGAAGTCATTAACCAGTTTACGCAGGCGTCAAACGCTCGTAACAACTCGTCGCGCCCGGGTAATTGAAGAAACGTTTTACGCCGGCTTGGGCGCGGTAATTAATTAGCCCGCTCGCAGGCAGATCTCCGAAGAAATTACACGGATTACGTCGCCTTGCGCGCCGGAGGGTGACATCTACCGCAGGGGCTTGACGGGCGATGTCGCGATACGCCGGCATAACTGATACCTCCTCCTCAGATGTTCTACCTTGTCAAATAACGGAAACGAACATTGCGTGCTCGCTAACAGTGATTTTTCAAATATTTATTTTCAAATCAAGATAATATTCGTATCTAAGAATCCCTACACAAAATTGTCACAAATATATCACTAATTGTACCTAATCTTTCAGTAGTAATAAACCTAAGGGTTTATCAGATTTTGGCACCCAATGTATCGCCAATTTTGTAATGAAAACATGTCTAAATCAAGGAATATAGTTTTTTTTCTTGCGAACAAACGGTACGTTATTTTTTAAAACCCTCACACAGAATTGTGAACTGTAATCGATCTACGTAGTTTTGAAAATTTTCAAAGCATTCTGTAAAAAAGTTTCGAGTTTCCTGCACAAATGTGGGGAAAAAAGTACCTATCGTGGCCTTAAGGGGGATCAGTACCAGCCACTTTTAAATAATGAAACTCCTGGTTTTAATTTGGCCTGTACGCTTTCCTATGCGATTTATACGTCGACAAGGCACGTGAGATAGCTCCGTACATGGTGAACAGTTGGTACTACTTTACTACTAGTGTTTATACTACATTTATGACAATACACAGAACAAATAAACAAAGGCAGTGAAGGTGTAATAGATGGACATTGCTTAAGAATGCTATCTATCATACTGTCACTTTTCCCTGTCTTCTCATTCCATCGCTGGTCCATACTAATATCGAGGTCAAACCTGTTTTTTCGCATATGGGAATCGTGCTGGAACATGCCGCTAGTCGGCGTGTTTTATAGTGCACATCCTGTTTCCCCCGGCCATTCGTCTCGACTCTAGTCCATACCCACCTCATACCACCACCACCATACCTCAAAGAATGGTTAACCCTATTCTAGCGGGCCGAACATTGGCCCTCCACTGCATTTAAATGGCCCGTCTAGTGATGTAAATATTGGCGATGTATTTTTAAATTATTTACCTTGACAAAAAGGTAGATATAATTTCATAACTGACAATGCACCTTTTGTGAATACCACAGTGTTAGAACTTAAAGAGGATAATGCACACTTCGGAATTTGCAACTATTTCACATTCCGCAAGGAAAGCTCTGTCTGGCAGCGTCGTGTATTTATTTGTAGGCTACGTATGTGGCGCGGGCGCAGTATGTGCGCTGACACACTGGACTGATGGAAGTAAAATTTTGAGCTCGTAAAAATAGTAAATGTTAAAAAGGGTGACCCATGACATAATTTGAATAAACTTTTTGTCCTTAGCTCGGAAAATGTTGTCAGCCCTGCCATAACTGTTTTGTATACTCTGTTTTCGATTAAGTGAGCAGTATTTTATTTTTTTTCCTTCAGTCATTTTGAATCCATTTGAACTAATTATAAAAATGGAAAACTTCCACGTAATTAAAAACCAGTGTAAATATTTCACCACTTTCAAAACTTAACAAACACGTGGTCAGTAAAATAAAGAAACTATTTAGTGTAAGTTTTGTTGTGTGATCAGTTTAAAGTGAATAGCCTATAGGAACATTTTTATTTTCCTATGCGGGTTGTTTCGTGACCCGTAAGTAGATCCACGTGTTTGTCGCTAAACATTTTCTCGCGATTTTGTTTCAATGCGTTACGTTCATACCGGTAGCTCTGGTTGATGGTTATTGGCAGTGGGTCTTTCTTCAGACACACCTCATATTTTACTGCACCAGTCGTAGTAAGGTTGTTATGAATCCATGCGTCTGTAATTTGCCAGTGTAACCCTAAGTCAAATAAGAGTTAAAACATCCAATCACTGACCGTGTATCAGAGCAGCAGAAGTTCACATAACAAATTGAAACCAAATTGTGCAAAAATTGTTTCGCCTCAAAATCGTGGCATTTGGCCAATTACCTGAAAAAATGCAATCCAACAAGGACGAGACTAGATTAAAGTTCAGACTACGCGTTGACTGTATCAACTGAAATTAATATGAGCGGATTGTGAATCGAACATACGTATTCCTGAATACACGTCCAGTGAAATACCAAGCATCAAATATGTAAACCATAAAAAGTTCTGAGGAGATACCTGACGATACGTTTTCAGCCCGGAGACTAGTTGGAATCTCAGAGGTAACACCAGAGTCGTCTCAAGGAGAGGGTGAAACTGCTGTGGTTCGTCATTATCTTCCGCAGGATGAGGATGGAGAGGACCGCGCAACACTTGGAACTGAACACGTGTAGGTAGCCGTAATTTTTTCTCCTGCGGCCGGGAATTCAACCCGGGACCCTTTGCTCACCGACAAAGAACTCTAACCACTGAGACAAGCGGTAGGAGTGAGTGAGAGATATTTGGTCAGCGTATAACATCGAGGTCTTTAGCTCTGGTTAGTGTGGAGCAGCACCGGAATGAAAGGGCGGGGGAAACGAGAGATCCCCGAAAAAACCCGCCGACCAACGGCATCGCCCGGCACGATTCCCACATGCGAAAATCCGGGGACCGACCCCGCCACGATTCAAACCAGGATTTCCTTAGTGAGAGGCGAATGGTCTGACCATTTTGCCAACGCCACCTTTCCCCCCCTCCCCTAGCGGTAGAACAGGAGGTACTTACCAATCAAATAATTTTGTAAATTTTAACTCTATTAACAGTAATTCGAGACATGGATGCTTTGTAAATTACGCATAGGTGTAGACTGTTAGCCGTAAAGTCATCACATTTTATGTCCCTGCTTTAGTCTTCTTTGCAGTAAATTTTTGCTGCCACGTACTATAATGAGCAATTACACGTGACTTATGAATTAATTGTACGTACCTCATCTGAATATGTAGTTAACGCCAATGACTGAAATAATTTATAATTATTCAATATTAACGCTTGTAGCGAGGACCTTTCAAATTGCTCATTTTACTGTGAATGTCTCGTAGATCGCCTGTGAAAATAAAACAGGTAAATGTCAAATTTTGGCTTAATAATGAATATAGTTACTAAAACACGTTCAATTCGCGATTCGACGGACTGTTCGTAACATTTCTGGAAATGCGATGCGAATCAGAACACTAAATTTATCTCAATAATACGAGGAAGATCCTGGAAAGGACATAAATAACCACACTTGGTGAATCCTTCTCGGTAGCGTTGCTAGACGTGCGAGAATACTCGTATTTGTGCGAGGATTAATGGTATGTGTACGGTAGACATACGATAGGTATAACATTGAAGGCGTGATGAGGTGAGAAGGTTGTACTACCCTTTGACAACTAGGTATCAAGAGTTCATCTAGAGTAACAAAAATATTAAATGTATACAGGTCCAAAAAATGCACAATTTCTTCACTACAGTTCACAGAATATGATGTAAAGTGTACAGCGTGCTGAGTGGATCGTACTACTGTGGAACGCTATCGCAGATATTACTAGCAACTACGTACCAGACAAGTGGTGTTTAATTGGACGGTTGGCAATGTCAGAAGTAGTATTCCACAAACTCATGATCCACTCCGCTCTTTGCACTGTAAGTCATGAAACTTGTAGCAATATCACGGTGAGTTTTCAGGCCTACGTTCGTATAACATTTTTGTTCTTTTAGGTGTGAGAGTTATTCCTCCAAAATAGTGACTTGCAATTTAGCAACGTCGTGTATACCCCTGTTTTTATTACGATTTAGTAGATTTGACTGGAGAACGATTTCGTAAACTAATATTTGTACAAACATACGTCTTCAGAAACATTTTGACATAGTGAAAAAAAGTAAATAATCAATATTTTAGACAACATGACCAAAAACATTTTCTCAACTTGTTTCGTACCTCGTATGATTTAAATTCTGCATGTGAAAAGTCTTCAACATTCCATGTTTAGTTACTCGTGGCTCTCATAGTCACATAAAGGTTTTGATCAACATTTGTTTTCATCATTGCTTCATTTATATTGTTACCTACTTTTGTTACGGAGCTGCTTCTTTTAACGATCCGTTTTTCTTACTTGGTTTACTTATAAATGTTCTTGAATTTTTAAGGGCGTAATTTAATGAATTCTGTTTCGCAATAGCCTTCAGAATTATTTATACATTCGTTCGCCTTATATACGTCTTTACTATTGTTTAGTTGGCTGTTTTTCACTATAGTTCTTGCAAGAATACCTTCAAGTTCTTATTTTTACCGAGAATGACTTTTATAGTCAGTAAAACGAGACGATGTTAGTGGAGAAAATCATCATTGTTTGAAGTACAAGAATTAAAAACCATCCACCCCTTAGATGTTTTCCTATTAACTATAAATAGGTTTAGTACCTCTAAACATTTCATATGAGGTACATTGTGTATACTTCGTACTATCAGTAGTTATAAACCCTGCCTATGACTTGAGTCGAGGTCATTCATATAAACCGTTGCGGTAAAAAATTACCTCGAGGGTATTTTGCAGCTTTAAAATCGAACGTAATGTAAATTTTTTGTTGTCCTCTTTAAATATCCTGCAATACTGCCATGCCGTGTGAACATGAAAGAGCAGGTTATATGCATGACGGAATGCAGCATTTTAATATTTTTGTTACAGAAAACAGCTATGTAGTTTCTTTGTTAAAAAACGAACCAAACAGGTCTGCTTTGTGAAGGCGGAAGATACAGGTCTCGTCATACCAAATGACTGTGACAAACGCGAAGTGGTGGAGTGATACTAGGTGAAGAAATGTTTAGTGGGAAATATTTCGCCAATTTGAATTAATACCATTTTTTATCTAACTTAAGATGGGGCATCAGTCGCCATATTGGATTGTTTTACTTTTCGCTTGTTTTGATTATTGAGTAGAAAAGTGTAAAATTTGCTACTATAGCGTGAATTTTATTTACCTTGTGCTACAGTACAAGAACAGTAGTAGAATCTTTAACGTATAATTTTTAAGCCACAATTAGTCATACAAATTAGGAATATCAAATAAATTGCGTGACTGATATGGGCCTATACGTTAAAAGCTTAACTACGATGCTTGTACTATAATGCACGATACATATAATTCACGCTATAATAGCTAATTTTACAATATTATTTTAGAATTTAAAACAAGCGATTAAAAAAAAATTCAATATGGCCACTTATGTCCCACACACAGTCGTAGAAGTACAGGTCTGGACACTCGCCTATCTACCACTTGACCCCCTTGATGTTTGGCTGCAGTTCACCAAGTTACCGACAAGTTGTGAGTTTTTGGCGCTACTATCAGGGCTGTCGAGCTCAAACTCCGCCCACATTTTTCCAGTGTTTACATTATAAAGTAAATAAAGATTGCTGAAGCCATAATTTGGGATTGTGAACGAAGGGACAATTTCATAAACTGATAAAAAAACGTTTTAATACAAAGTGAGAGGCAAGTGGGTGGAGTTTGACCCCGACCGCCCTGATAGTAGCGCCAAACACGTACACATTCTCGGTATCTTGGTGAACTACAGCCAAACCACAAAGGGGTCAAGTTTCCAGGCGATTGTCCAGACTTGTTATTTTACGGCCGTGGTCCCACATTACACACTCCTCCCCATGCTTTATTTAGGGAACGACATGGTTAAGGAATAGCTTTGTAAACGTTTTTGCCTACTTTTCGAAGTGAACAGTTGGCTTGATAGACCACTATCCTCTCTGTGTGTGTTCGAGTCTGCCCACCTTAAAAATTAAGTTTTGAACCTGTAGACCTAATTAAATCAAACTTGGTATATGTACAAAGCAAACCTGCCCTACTTCGTGATGCAAAGGATTCGGACTTCAGTACCAGAATCATGTTAAGCATTTTAATAAAGATCTAATATGTGATGCATTGGTCACTTATTACCTAAACTACACATGTCTGGTCTCTGTTGGTAACATAACGAACTTGATGTACAGACTATTCTCAGTTTCGTGAAGCCCGCAATGTGGTTTATCACTGTATTATGATATGTGGTCTGTTTGCCATGTAGTACGTAAGAAGTTAACTACACATTAGTGTATTTTGTTCGCGTTGCGTCTATACATTCAAAATTGTTCCTATATAAATTTTTTTGATCACACGAGATATATGAGGAGTGATTTTTAATCCCAAACTTTGCACATGCACAGTGGTTCTAGTAAAGTGACTTGACTTTTATGTATTTTCAAAATAACAGCCGTTATAAATGTTTGCTATTATGACATCTGAGGAGTTATTTTTTAGAATTTCATCGAATTCAGTACACGTTTAGTATGTTAAAATTACTTCTTCTTACTGTCCTAATTGTTGTAGCTAAACGATGTTATAACATGACGTGATAAAATTCATATTTTCAGATTTCCTTGGCAGATTTGACCCTTAAGCTAAATTATTATGCACATTGAGGAAGGTAAGCTCATTATTATGTTTATAAATTTTATTTAGCTTGGCATTGGTTAACTTTTACTGCTTGTTGGCTGTTGGTAATAACTTCCAACAAAAGTAAACTGTATAACGTGGGTTCTAAACCCACATATACACAGGTTCCCTCGTAAAACACATTTAAAATAGAGAATGTGTATGCAAGTTTTCCCATTTTTATTTTTTAACTGCGAAACTTAACCACAGGCAATATTTGGGCTGTTTTTTATATCAATATATGAACATTAAAACCCGTTGAGTTGTCGTGGTGATTCTAGCTTCAGAATTTAACTTACCAAAATGTATATAAATTTTTTTTTTAAATCGAAAAAATTAAGGGTGAAAAGATGAAAAAAACTTTTAACTTTTAAGCCGCTGAGACTGACGCTGGTATGTAGGTGCCGCTTATTACTAACTAGTCACAACACAATAAGTAGCCAGTAGATATTTCATTGTTATTGGTACACGACGGCGCTTACACAGGAATGTATAGTTCTCGGCAGCTTGTGCCCTCCTGGCAACAACCCTCGAGCCGCTACTGGCCACAACTGTTAGTCCATTATCTGCTACTTACTAGAACAGCAGACAATCATATAACAGAGGGGACTTAAGTATGTACTTTCGCCACTTAAAATGTTAAATATGACGTCGTATAAATGCTGATTTAAGGGCATCGCCTACCTCAGAGTCCTTGAGTAAGAAGATTAGGGATTTACGAGATAAATAAGATTATATGAGGTTCGTTACTAGTAGAATCTACATGTATGCCACCACTGACATTTTATTCATCTCGACGTGGACCTCATTGATATAGGACCCAGTTTTTGAACACAATAAAATTTATGAGGAAATTAGTATTTTCATTTTCAAAACACTCTAAATTACCTACAGGAAATTTTTTCCACCTTTCTATTACCGTAGCGATATTCT
This sequence comes from Medauroidea extradentata, assembly GCA_003012365.1. Classification (NCBI taxonomy): domain Eukaryota; kingdom Metazoa; phylum Arthropoda; class Insecta; order Phasmatodea; family Phasmatidae; genus Medauroidea; species Medauroidea extradentata. The sequence goes on along the minus strand of PNEQ01124167.1, from coordinate 78,694 downwards.
GATCTTCTCAATGAAGAAAAACGTTGCTGTCCGAAAGCGATATCGTTAAAAATGGCTGAGCATCTATGAAAATAAAATAATTAATATGTAAATCCGTATTGTAGCTCTCAACGCGGCTCTGGGGTCAAAAAGAATGTTATATATGTTCAATGTGATTTTTGTGATATTTCACCAAATATCAGTGTGGGAAAAGTGAAAAAAAGGGAGCATATATATATATATATATATATATATATAAATTTTCTTCTAGTTATGAGAGTTGAAATTATTTTTGATTCTTATATTGCAATGAAAATTTCAAAATTGCAACGTGCTACCATTGACCATTGTAATCTGCAGTGTGAAATAAGTTTCAAGTTGCTAGTATTACTACGAAGAATCTTCGAAAAAATCATTAAGGAGTTTAAATTAAGAGTTAATGAACCTGGCGCGTGAGACGTGCTGTAGTGTGGTACGTATAGTAGTTTTTCATGTATAGTTACTAAAAATGTTTCTAATGCGTTTATCTACGAAAAGAAAACACACTTCAAATTAAGTCCGTATGAATTAAAAAATGCAGTCCGATAGTTATAAACATGATTATCAAGCTCCTCTAAAGTGCTAAACATGACTTTTTCACGTTGCTGTAGCCGAGAAAATATTAAACGTAATCATAAAACAAAATTATAGAAACCTGCATTGGACTTTATACCACATACTTTCCACAAATAAAATTACAGGGTTATCGCTTGAAGTCCCGTTGAAAAGCAGTTACTACGTAAACACTGCACGCTAGTTTAGTACCGTGCCTAGAGGCGATGAGGTGTTTGACGCACGGGTTATATTCGACGTATCGCCTTTCCCGTTTCCGTGTCTCAAACGTAAAAATAAAGCTACGGTCCACTAACTCTTAAGTAAATTTTGTAATAAACTTCACAGTAAAAGTAAAGAGTGAAGGTAAATGAGTTCTCCGATTCAAGAGAAATTCCTTCGTGAGTTTCTGTGACTTATATAAACACGTGAGCTTGTGTGTGTGTGTGTGTTTGTGTGTACAGAGAAAAGGTTTCGACACATTCAACCATATACATTTGTGTTTGACGAAATAAGTGTGTACATATACATATTGTATAACAACATTTTTTTCTGCCTGAAAAATATTTCAAGCACATCTATTATATGTTCTGTTACTCTATCAAAATGCTTACTTAACTAGACCAAACCCTTATTTTTGAGATAGCTAAATCAGCCAGGCAACGCTTAACTGGCCATAAACAAACACACTGATTGTAGCAAACCTTTTCATTAATTTATTATTGTGATATTTTTTTTTTTAATTGGCTTTGTACAATATTTACTTCTAAACTGTTCCGTCAAGTGAGGATACTGACAGCAGTGGTTACTTTGTCCTACTGAAAATATTTTCTTTAGTGCTATTTGGCGAAGAAATGTCAATCTTTATCTGTATGGGTCAAACTTAAGAGTTTATAAATATTTAAGGAGAAATTTTATTTATTCGCTTAATGTACCCAAAGCAAATATTATGAGTTGGTCAAAGTTACCTCTACCGTCAAAGTATACCCGCTCTACGGTTCATATTGTGTACACAAAATTATTTTCCAACTGGTTTTTGTGATGTAACATTTCCTTTGATTTTAAGCCCATGATCTTTCATTTATTTAAAGCAACTGCAAATAACTCAAATATATTTAACCAACTTCTTTGAAAAAATTTGAGACTGTTTACAGTCATACGATACACAATTTTGCCACAGCGTTTTTCTTAATAATATACCGTTTGCGAGCAAAAAAAAATATCTTGCTTCATTTTGACTTATTTTGACAACAAAATAGGTGATATTTCAGGGGCAAAAATCTAAAAATCCGTTTGGTGTACTGCAAAAGAAAAATTAATGTACAAACGATGATACATAAGTGTTAAAACTGCCGGAATGAATTTTTGGTGTATATATTAATTTGCGCTAATTTTTTTTTTTCGAAACCACTGCAATACTAATGAGCGAGGCCTTAAGTCGCAAAATTTGAAAAAACCCTTGAAAGTTATTAAAACTGTTGGCAGTTGAACGCGCTCGGCTGTGGTTGCGACGACCGCCTCGTCGATATTGGCACAAGGTCATGGGGGTGGCGCGCTCGAGTTACAGAGACCAGCCCCTAGTGTTGACTTAGGTGACAGGTTCTGCCAGGCGAGCCGAGCAAAGGCCGTGTAGAGTAGATGGCCGGAGTCTCGAATGTGACAAAGCTGCATCGGGAGCTTGCTACCGGTCGCTTATTGTACGTGTATACGCAGTTCACTTTGAAGTGAGCACTTCCCAACACTTAAAATAATAAAACATGTATTTACTATGTCTATAGAAGAAAAGTTTTGAGAGTTCTGAAATGTTCACACTAGTTTTTAGTTACATTGAAGTTTTCGTATTTAAAATAGCAAATATGGAGGCATAATAGCTAACAGAAAATGGCAAGCAGTGTTCAGTTTATCCTGAACTTCCGTACTCGTGTACCACAAAAGACGGTGTCACAATTGAATGCTTTAAGATTTGACTTTACACTTTACTTTACAATTGCTTTCAATACGTGGCTTCTTATGGATTCACACACAATGGCGTCGGCGAAGCTAAAATAAAGTTAATTCTACTACAGGTTAGAAAGAAAACGTGTTTTCTTATTGGTGACTTAGGCAGAAGGAATTCAGCCGCTGGTAGCGTTGCTATCGCAAACGTGTTTAATAAAATACGAGACGGCAGTAAAATTAAATTAAACTAGGTTTGGGAAAAAAATATGTCATATAATTTAGTTTTAAAGTGAAAAACTAACGAATTTTGACTTTTAAATTGTGAACTTCATGTAACATAGAAATCCACGAATACTTTGTGATTGGACAGTTAACACCTCTTACCAATAACAGCGGCAGAAATTTTCCGGGTGCCAAACTTTTAACTCTGATCTTTCCAACCTGCAGTAGAATTTACCTTGGCTAAAGTCAAGAATACTCGATATTACGTTTTCGATAAACTGATAACCTGAAGTTAAAGTGAATGTGGCCGTTCGTAAGGAATCAGGCAATATGTATGCTATAATGAAAAATGATTTTCTAAGTATCGTTTTATTTTGCAGCGATGAGGTTTCGTTAAAAATTTAACAGGCTTGTCTTAAATGTACGTGTAAAACCTTGTAAATAGAGTTAGAGAAGTGTTTGTAAATGAACAGTAGGTTTCATTAATAGATGGTGTCGCTTTTATTCTGCCAAAATGTTATATATTGTAAACGTTTTAATAATTGGGCCTATTTATGGCAATGTAACACAAATTTCCAGCTTAAAAATATTCTCAAGTAATTTTAACTGTCGTTACTTGAACTATAAGTTTTTGTTATGTATTGAAGGAATAATTAAATTAATGGTAACGTAAAGTCGAATGTAGAGGTACTGGATTATGTATAGACCTTTAAGCTGCATCTAGACACACTACAAAGTCTTGGTCAGTCAATTTTATTTTTAAAAAGTACTTAACTCATTGCATTACAAATAAAATACAAAGCAAGCACAAATTGCGTTTGTAATGCAATGAGTTAAGTACTTTTTAAAAATAAAATTGCGGGACGTTAATTATAAATTTAAAATGTTTAAGAACACATTTTTAAGCGCTGCACAACAGTTGTGAAAAGCGAAGTGTTCAAGAGCAAGATTTAATTAGCAATGACTAAGAGACCCCGAAAAATCGCTAACATATTTTAAATCAACATTAGTAACCAATTAACTTTTCTAACTTTATCCTACTCTTTCTGGATGATAAGATTTGTGTCGCGCGGGAACAGTTTTGCGATAAATAACATACGTTGTTTGTTAAAACAGCACAGTTCTAACTGGACCTGTTGAAGAGAGAAACAATTTTTCAAATAAACGACAACCAATATGGCTACAAAACCTTCAGTGTATAGTGCACAGCTCACTGGAGTCGGGTAAACACTCAACTATTTCCGCTATTTTCAAAGTGTCTATAGCATTGACTATACCTAGAGATGTGCAAATTCTGCGTTATTTGGTAACCGACTAGTATCATCTTACCTGTGCTCACCCGAACACACCTCGTGAAGTTATTGGCGCCGGGCCGTAAACCCGCAAATCACGGACGTGATGTGACGCAGTTATCCGTATACTGATTGGAACAGTGCAATTAATAACGACTCTACGCAAAAACGCTCTGTCAATAGCCATTAAGTTTAACTGCAGGCGTGCACTTAGGCACTGAAACAAAGTGTGGCAAAAATATTTTCGCGAAAACTACCGGGCCCTACTTATAGGCAGTAAATAGAGCAATTACCAAAACTTATAACAAACAAGAAATATATATTTATGGAATCGTTGAAGTAAAATTGTGAGTGTGGTGAAATGTTTACTCTGGCTTTTAGCACAATGAAAGTTTTCATTTGAAAAATAGTTCTGATTAATGACAACCTACTGAAAAGATATTTAAGCTGAATATGCCCCACCATCCTATTGGTCCGTACATTTCGTTCTAAGTCGGTTATCAGTCAGTGGAGCGCATATATGACGGTGTCACAATCCAAAATATTTAACTTGTGTGACGTTTATTTTACCATTTTTAAAAATTGTTTCTCTATACAATCGATAGAGCAACGAATTCGTGGCATAAATTATTTTATACCATTTGGTTTCAGTGCATTTTGTGCACATCTGCAGCCTTGCTTCGTCCTAAGTGATTGGATGTTAACACTCTCGTTTGTCTTAGGGCTGTTATACTGGCAAATCACAGACGTTTAGCGTAACAACCAGTGGCGGCTCGTGGGTTGTTGCCAGGTGGGGCTGCAGATAGTCGGAACTGTACACTCTTGATGAACGCGCCGTAGACCAACGACCATGGAAGATTTGCCGGCTACTAGATATTTTGTGACCACTCAGTAGTAAGGGGCACCTGCACATAGGGTGTCAGTGGCTGTTGAGTCAACCAGCACACAACCCTGTACAGCTCTTGGCAACTGCAGCCCTACCTGGCAACAACATACTAGCCGCCACTGATCACAAAAACCTTATTATGATTGGTGTAGTAAGATGTGAGATCTGTCATAACACAACATAACGGTTACGTAAACTACTAAAAGGAGCGTTTTAAAATTTGAGTCAATTTTTATGGAAATCAAGAGCTTTGTACTAGTATTGGCTTGCGTAATGTGATACACAGTTTCAAATCGATTTTCCAGCTTGAATTGCAAAATACCTATGTAAACATATTATCACGTAAGTTGAAATTTCGTTGCATAACCGTTTCACGATTATCAACTACAGGCAAATAAAACAAGCCACATAAGTCGCTTAAATTATTAAGTAAAATATAGGTTTACCCTCGTACTCTTTGGTTATAATCTCTGTGTACAAAAGGGTTAAATGCCTTACATATAAAGCCACATCCCAAACAGCTGGGTACAGAAACGTGAAATTATTTTTGAGTATGTTCTCCTTAGGGTCAAAGCGTTAAGAACTACTCAAAATTTCACGTTTGTATATCTAGCGGTTTGGGCTGTGGCTTGATATGTAAGTCGTCAGTCAGTCATTGAACCCATTTATTTATACGTTGTGAGGTGCAATATCTATATCCTCGTTCAAGTATTTTGCTACAGTGATTATTTTTACTTCAAAGAATACTTCTGGCATGTGCTTTAAGTATTACATGCTGTCAATACCGCGGATGGACATATCGTGTAATCCAGAGCGTGTTCTGAAGCGCGCGTTCTGTAAATTAGTGCCAACTACTAAAATCCACTTGCTGGCACCAGTTTTGCTGCCAGAAAAAAATAACTTCATGCACGCAGTCATAATGCGTACTTTACTAGGCTCCTTGTGCAGTTTTAATCGTTTTCGTTTAAATGCCTTTAAGTATTAAGAGTTTTGCTGGAACATGTACAGACGACTACAACGTACTATTATTTTTAATTCTCTAGTGTAAAGTTTTCTGCTTTAAAGTTAACGATACACAAAACACGTATTGATATCAAAACGTCTCTTTATCGCAAATAAAAAATAAAAATAAACATTTATTTAAATTTTTTGTTATTCCGTGGCCCAGATCTTCATGAAAACCATCCGCGGACCGTGCACAGAAAGAAACATTTTTTGGGGAGAATTGCATTCCAAATTATTTTGTAGAAAACACTATCTAATGTTTTGGTGACTACAATTTTAGTTGTGACAGCAAAATTATTTATTGGTGAGCCTTTGGAAGGGTGAATACCAACAAAATATTCTGTAGCTGCCACAAAATATTTTCTTTTCGTGTGCTATATATTTATATACGCTTGGGACGGCCAGTGTGATTACGTATCGATACATGGTTTTTCGGATAAATTGATCTCTCATAAGATTTTTTTTTTCTTTAATGTTCCGTAATATAAAATACACGGAGAACTATATTCAGTACTAACGTATTGTTTCAACCACCTACGACTTTGGCAACGCAGAGACGAACGCCAGAGGTGTAAACGGAAAATAATGATGAGGGGAGATACAAACAGTACAACACTGCAGCCTTCATCGCACTCCTTGGATTTGGAAGTCAAATCCAGCAGCCAGAGGGGCGGGAACAAGACATGCCCAGCCCGCTGAACAGCAGTGGGGTAATGTTTCTTGGGATGTTGGTGGAGGGGATGGGGTGCTCGTTTTACACATCTGTTGCATCTGCTTGTACTCGCTCTCTCCCTTTCTCTCTCCGTTGCACGAACATTGTTCTACTTTCAGCGAACATCGTCGTAAATTATTATTCGAAAGTTCCTGATCTCTTACCGCAACCTACGTATACAAAGTAGAAGAAGAAAACACCTGACGACACTTTATTCCATAAAATTCTATCGCGAGTATACATGGGAATATGTAAGTTCATACAGCATGTGCATATACGGCTGTAAAATAAGCATACTACTTGAATCCAGAGCTAAATTGGAGACAAAACGCTATCGTAAAATGTTGTAGGTAGGAACCCTGTTTTTTCGCGAAAAGAATTTTGTCCCAGTCTTTTTCAATGCCTTACGCGCACAACTGCAATTTTGCTTCATGGTTATTGGCCGCGTGTCTGTGTGAAGAGCCGTATCTCATTTGACTGAGCCAATTACAAAAACTCTCCTGCAACACCACACGTCTGTGATTTGCCGATAGAATCCCAAGGCTCTCGACAGTTACAATATCCAATCACTGACCACGAATCAGAACTGCAGATTTGCACGTAAAAGGCACGGAAACAAAATGAGGCAAAATTCCTTTCGCGAAAAACAAGGGTCCCTATTTATAGAAAAATTTTTGCGCAGAATGTGGCAACACAGCGCGGAGAAAGTCCGCTCTTGCGCTCCACGTCCAGGTATTATTTAATGTATGTTAGTTTAATTTATTGTAAAAGTATATTTGGACTATTTGGGATGTGAATTCGCGCCCATAATACGGTGGCCAGAACAGCGGTAGTAAGATATATGTGTAGCGCAAGAGGGGACTATCTCCATGCTATGTTGCACACACGGTCGTAGAAGAACAGGTCTGGACACTCGCCTGGAAACTTGACCCCCTTGTTGTTTGGCTGCAGTTCACCAAGTTACCGAGAATATTGTGTTTTATTGGCGCTTCAGTTAGGGCGGTCGGGCTCAAGCTTCGCCCGCTTCCTTTCCACTAAGATAAACAATTTTTCAAAACGTACTTTTTATCAATTTATGAAATACTTCCTTCGCTCACAAATTCAAGAAAAGGCTCCAGCAATCTTTATTTACTTTATAATTTTAACAATGGAAAAAAGTGGGCGGAGTTTGAGTCCGACTGTCCGGATTACAGCGTCAAAAAGGACGTCAATCTAGGTAACTTGACGAACTACAGCCAAACAACAAGGGGGTCAAACAAAATACATTGTTAGATAGGCGAGTGTCCAGACCTGTTCTTCTACGACCGTGGTTGCACATTATGCACGAAAAATGTTATCGTACAATAATTTGCACTTGCACTTTTGTCTCCAATTCAGACTAGGATTCACGTAATGTACTTATGGTACGGCCTTTTATGCAGGAAATGTTGCTCAAACGTGAAGTAAATGTTTTTGTAATTGTTTACATGAATTTAGTTTTACTGTATTTTACCTAACATCATGGTACCTATAATATTTGTACCTGATATTTCTACAAGAGATATAGTTTTGGATGAAAATTATTACAAGGGAAAATTAAGCTGGAGTAATTAACTGTGTTTTTAAAGAAGAAAACTACGATGTCTTTTTACAGGTTGAAGTTTTAGTATTTTTTTAGTTAATGCATTTTTAAGTTGCTAGAATATTTTTTTCAATAACATTTTTGTTTCGTAAACCACTGCACTGATTTTTGACCAAATGTATTTTTAATATTATTGACATAATTTTAATTTCATTCTGTTACCTTGTCAAAGCTGCTATCACTACAGGATATATTGCGGAACTTGCAATAAAGAAATGCACCATCAGAGTTTGGAAATAATCTCTTCAAGAAGTTTTATTTTGAGCAACTGAGGTATTCAATAGCATTTATGAAATTAATAGTCTATTCAAACTATATCACTCGTTTGTGAAACAGTGTTTCATTTACATGCTAATTCATGAAAGGAACATTACTATGTACTATAATTCTGACCAATTGTTCTTGAAGTGTGACCTATCCAAAGAAGTTTTTTTGTAAAAACATGCTGAAGCTATTTAATTCGTACACTTGACTTTTACGAAGATCACGTATATTTAAATTTTTTATCTTACAGCAGGCCGGCCTACGTAGCGTCGTCGGTAGCATGCCGGCTTACGATGCGAGGAGTCCTGGGTTGGAATCCCAGCACGGTCATGGATGATTGTGTCATCTACTTAGGTTTATATAGTTTGTAAGCCAAAGCCGTACCTTACTAAGCCCAACGGCATAAAACGGGAAGGGGGGGATGGTTAGCTGGATGTAAATTAACCCTCTCAAATAAATAAAAAAATGATATACCGTACAACGGAATGCTTTTCTTAATTAAGACATATAATTGTAGGTTATCAGTAAAGGAAATGTTCCATAGCGCACATTAACACATCAAATTTATAAGCGCTGTCATACGCAAGATGGCAACCAATTAATAGGGGATTGCGCTCTCTGTTGAATATGCAATTCCATTTCCTGTGTTCAGTTCACTCCGTATAATTGCCGCGTGAGCTTCACAAACAAGCAATTATGCTACCTATTTATCACAGATAACAGAACATACAGTGATAGAACTAGTTTGTATTCTATTAATGTAACGTAAATAAATGAATTACTCCATATATATATATATATATATATATATATATATATATATATATATATATATATATGTGTGTGTGTAACTTAAAATTAAAAATCCGAAGATATGTGTTTAATTAGTACCGAAGAGGAAGTTTTGGAATACGAATTATCTAAGCGAATGGTTCTGCATGTATTTGACTGCAGTATAAAGCTTCTGTATCGTAATAATTAGTGTAACAATATGTTTACAGTTTCTTGTATGCCAAAAACATGTTTTATAATATAAAGGCTTTACCTCAACAAACGAAAGACACGTAGCGTTATTATTGACATTTATAATAGTATTTTTATACGTTATTTTACTTAAAGTAATAGTATTTTACGAATTCCTACTTGAATAACAGTACAAAGTTTCTCCCAGATTGACTAATTGCCCCTACGTAATTCATAAAGTGTTTAGGGTTACGCATACGATTTTCAATAATGAAGAAACATGCAACCAATTATCATGCAAATAAATGACAAACACGTAAAAGCTTATTAATGTATATTTTTTTCCGAATAATTTATATATTATACTTACATTTATTTCAACATAATTATTTACTTTAAATTAAATTCTTAGAAAATAGGCTGTCATGGTATTAAACTCATATTTAATTTACACATAAGGACAAGTTTTACTTTACATTTACAGAAGATATCGTTTGGACTTTATTAATGTAGAACTAATTTAACGGATAAGTAGTTAATTTGTGTAGAAGGGATATTAACTTTACAAAAATCAACACATGTGTGAAAAAAATAGTTTTTATGAAATAAGTAGAATGTTAGTTACCTTTTCACAACAAAATAGTGTACAAGCCTACCAAATTAACTTAAGACATTATAGGAAGCTAGACTGAAAGAATATGACATTATAATATTAGAATATAACTTTTTTCTGGGCAGATATTCAGCAAATATTATATCGTAGAAATAAATTTAATACAACTATTTGATGAAATTGGAAATTTTAAAATTTTATTACAGTGACAAAAACTAAACTAAAGAATACATTCGTCTGATAAAATGTTGGTTCAAAAAGTGGGCCAAACAGTTAGACCGATAAGCTTTTTACATATATCCTGCACTTGCTCCATAAATCCAAGTAAATTGATTTTTCACCTTATGACATTTATTTTTGTCGTTATCATATTTAAATAGGCCTATCTCACACTGTTAGTAAACAAGATACACATGATCGCCATCAAGTGCTTATGTTCCTCGTCGCAGAAAACCTGCAGATAAACACACAGTTACGGCAATAAAAAAGATAAACACCAGAATTATCAATACGCAGTAAAAAATACACAACAAACAAGCCATTCCAAAAATGTATTTTTGCTGGGTTATCTAAAGATATGGACAAAAAACCGACAAATACACAAGTAACAAAACTAGGTGTGTGAAAAAGATGGCAGATCTAGACAAGAACAATGACTAAACAACGAACAGTTAATGGAATGAATGTAAACAAACACGGAACAACGAAGATAATCGTCGTTATGATGTACCACATTAAAACATATTAAAAATGTTACAGCAAACCGCATGCTCATTACGACGACAACAGCCGCTATAAAACGAGAGTGCTACGCAAAACTGGCAATCAGAATGGCAGAGCAAGCGAGATTGGTGACGTCCAACAATGCGTAATTATTGGTTGTTGGAAAGCAAACAATCAGTCAGGGCGATTTCTGCCTTTGACGAGCGAGTTGGCGCAATGGTAACATGCAGTATTTGCATTAGGGAGGAACCGTGTTCGATTCTCGGCTCCAGTCATACTGATTTCCGTTTTTTGTGGTTTTCTGTTACCGTCCCCGGCGAATGACTACTCCTCGTCTAGCTCTTATTCAGTGTAAAGTAGTGCAATCACTGTCTCTAATGACGACTCTGTCGACGGAACGTAAGGCCCACTTATCGTAACTTACCTAAACCTGACAGGAACCGTCGAGCGTCGAGAAACACAGCACGCTAACATCATATATCACCCGTGAATACCACAGTGCCACTTATTGTGCAGCTACCGCCATTACTATACACCGCAAGTTACGAGGACTGGGGTACAAAGCTCCATAAACCACCCGCTTCGCCTGTGAACGCGAATTGCCGCGTCTGGTATGTGGACGACTGGAGACGCGTGATTCTGAGTAATGATTCACACTATACCACGCGTGGTAGTGTAATGCGAGGATGTGGGTGTGGTTGAAGCCAGGGAAACATCACAAGATGTCCTACATGGTGCCAACAGAAGAATTCACTGCATGGTTTGTGACTTTATTAGAATATGTTTCATGGAAGCAACTTGATCCTCTTTCAATACTAAGGTTTATATTGATAGGTGGAAGGCTATTGGGATACTTTGACTAGCTACGTAAAAGACCAGTTCAGAGATGACAATTACGTGTTTATTTATGAGTATGACAGGACTCTCTGCAGTAAAGTATGGCATGTTCATGAGTGTTTGCGGGCAATAGCGTTTCGGATATGGATAGGTGCGAACTAACCTCTCTCACGTTTAATTAGCAATTCGCAAGATCAATGATTCGCAATTTAAATCCACTATCCTGCGTGTGTACTCAAGCTGCTTACTGGAACAGCAGAAATGAACGAATATATTGGGCTTGAATATGCATAGGCCAGTGGATTCTAACATGCAGGTCATTTAACTCACGATTGTTTCCCTACTAATAGAGTTCCAGAGATATACTTCAAACACCTATGAAATGAACTGGACTTGTGACATACAATAAATATATGGTATTTTGATCATAACAAAAAACTTAAACGATTGACAATGTGCACGTTGAACTCGCATTCCCTTTCTTCGCATATCCATTTGTTCAATACACAAATTCAATTCTGATATAAATAAAAACTATGCATATCTCTAAAATACTTCAAGGATAATAACTCGGCCGTATTACCAGTCATGCAATATAAATAATTTCCAGCTTAATACACACTTAATTATGTTGGTCTACTTCAGGAAGGTCACAAATTTTAATAACTGCGCTCTTCGACAGAATTGCTATATCTGAAACAAGAGGTTTATATTTTCCTATAACCACACCTGCCGAAACAAAAGTGATTTATTTGCGATGTTTGGTTGCCCTAACTTCGGTATTTGCTTAGTGGGATCTTTAAAATAAAAAATTTGTTTATCATTGTATTAGAAAAATAAGCTTCGTATTACTAAAGTTTTTGTACGATGCCTGTATGTTATTATTTTTGTTCAGCAATGCAGTGTCATTTATAAAATTTAACTTTCAAACAGTAATGCAATCGAGGACCTAACTTACTGTGCATGTGCAAGGGAATAGAAGATAAGACGACTTCTTAGTGAAAGTTATTTAGAAGTGACAGTTCCTTGGGCCATACTGCTACTTACGCAAGTTTGAAGTACGAAGTCAGTGAGAGAATAATGGATAACGCGCACCAGGCAAGAAGAGATAAGACGGCTCAAAACGAGAGATGAGGTCAATATTGTGCGACTGTATAAGTTTCTGCCTGCCAGTCGCCCACCTGGTTTTCTGAATCTTGGCAGTTAATTAGTTGCCGCTAGGTACTCTCCAAGATTGTTTTCATTTACTTTGAGAAAGAAGACTGATCCTCTGGCAGGGAAGGATCTGCCACTGATACCAACTTCGTGAAGGGGCACTTGTCGTGAGCAGGCATTTATCATCGTCTGCTGCTAATGGAGCAGAGAAATCGATTCGCTCCCGGTGGCGAAAGTTGATTCACGGCCTTATTTTATCTCGTGCCATCGGCTGTTTTACTTGAAGCTGCAGCCAGTGATCGTTTTTTTCCCAGCTGTCTCAGGGCGGTAAGTATATGCATGTCTGTTGATCAAAGTCTTGGACCCAGTTGTGTGGGAATACTGCAAACTGTTTGATTTACAGCTTGGTTTGCTCCCATCAAGTTTAGTGACTTACTGTCTGCAGTAACATCTTAAATTAAATTTTTACGTTATGTATAGACACTTAAAAATCGGCGATATTTAGACCAAGGTAAAAAGGCAATCGTGATAAGTGTTGTAACAACTGCACATAGGTGCACTCTGTTTATTTTGCGTTTCGTTAATTAAGGTTTTGTGCTTTGTGCCAACCCATGGTCTGCCACTTGCACAATTTGACTAAGCAGAAGTATAATTCTTCGCCACTCTGCTAAATGATTCGTAGTGGTGTAGTCTAGTCTGAGAACTCGTCCCCTACCAGAATCCACGCATGCACCTCCCTAGCTTCTATCCAACGTACAAGCACTTGAGTATTTCTTGCCTACCAGCATTGCGAGTCAGGTTAGATTACCATCGGGTAACCTCTTAATTTTCGCATTTGGACATGTGGTGGATTTAACTTTGGCTAGTAGTTTTTCAGGCCACTTCCATCCCCTATGAACCCTTGTATTCTTCCATTGATTCGGAATAATTTGATAATACCATCACTGTCTCTAGCAGCTTGATATTAAAGGTTCTACCCATGAAGTTTACACGCACTGATATTGAATTGTAAATTAATTATAAGAAATTCATGTCTAAAGATCAAGTTACAAAGAAAATAATCCAAGTGAAAAGTATTTAATATGAAATTATTTAGTAAACATGTATGCTATAAAAGTAGTATACAATTTTTTAATGTATCAATATTTACACACTAAACACGTCACACTTTCAGCAAACTGTAAAACGTGTAGTGACAGTGATGTCACCCTGGACTCATATTATGAAGGAAACGAGTTTTATTCCTGGACCCGGCTTTCCTTACCCAGTATTCCTTGTTTCCCCGACATCACTTCAGGTGAAAACTATATCCTAGACTGATTACTTCCCCATGTACATTCTTTTTTAACCAATTGGTCCATCTTTAGCTTTATCCACATATGGCATTTAAAATTGTGATGTAATTTTTTTAATGGTATTTTCTTTAAAAAAAATTAAAACTGTGGAGTTATTTGTATTCATAATTTTCAAATTTTAAATCTTTAGATTTTCACAGAGGAATTCACTAGGGCCGCCATCATATGCTTTCATGGGTGATATACTTTTATTTTATGTTTGATGTTATTTCTCGGTAGAAAATAAAAATATGAGAACACACGCCTCTTATTAAGCAAATAATGAGAAGTGAGAACAAAATAAATGTATCTAAAATATATCAAGATTACAAACAAGACTTGTTAACACACGTACATAATTGGGTGTAGCCACCGTTGTTCTCCGAACCACCACGAAACTCTGACGTCTGCTGGCTTTGCGTTCTATAAAAGTACGGGTCGGGATGACATCGGCGCGGGTAGGCGTGTGAGGCAACGGGGGTGGGGTCGCTGCACAACCCTCATTAGCGTCTGCTCGTGTCTCTCGCCTCGCGGAGGGCGGAGAGGGTGCCCGGAGTATCGGACTCGTTATTTCTGTATCCAGGCGTCTGTTTTAATTATCCCTCACACTCATCCCTTACGTCTGTCGGTCGCCTGGCCTGGCTTCCCACCCACACATGTGGTTGTTTTTAATTTTTTCTCGCCCCGAGAACCAGTTCACACGCTCTCATTTCGCGAGAGGAGGACGGGAAACACGAACATTTTTGTCTCAGGATTTATTGCTTTTCAGCCGCTGATATGTTGTTACACTTTTATGCAACTGCAATAACTCATAATCCTATTAATTTCTGGTGATACATAAAGCTGGTAGAGGAATATAAGTTTGAATATTTTGCAACTCACAGGCAGGATGTAGTAATTACGTTTGGTTCTAAACCACTTTATACGTCGTCATAAGTTGATACATATCTTGGTCACCAGAAAGTCAGACAGTCTTCTGGATTTATAGAGACAGTTGGTGGGTCGAAGACAAGGACATAAGCTTTATCAGTTTCCAAAACGTCGCATTTGTTCTCATAGAAGGAATCCTACTACCTTCGTTATGTATTTGAGTATACATGCATTCAGGTAGGTGTGTTCGTTTGTGATTTTCTCATTAATTAAGTCTCACTTCACATACTTTCTTTTGTTGTTTACTGCGTTGTTCTGTTTGAATTGTATTAATGGTGATATAATACTTTTTTATTATTTTTTTAGAATTATACATAGATGTTTGTCGATAACAGCTGTTACTGTCTTCTTTGCTTGATTTACTTTCAAGTGTCTAACTCTTTTTTTTTTTTAATCTCAGAATGGATTTCCAGTGACTAGGAAATTGTGTCGCTGTGGCGTTTGTTCATAAAACTGTTTTTTTTTTTTTTTTTTTTTTTTTTTTTTTTTTTTTTTTTTTTTTTTTTTTTTTTTTTT